>JAOBYE010627186.1:0-12090 GCA_025403585.1 Parazoanthus swiftii
GAGAGAACGTGATTAAAAACTGAGAAGTCAATCTTCAAATCTGTGATTATTTTGTGTCGTGAGAAGCATTCGCGACAAACCCTTCTCTTTTCGGGAAGTTCGTGCGCTCTCTAAAGTCCTCTAAGATAGCTTTTCTTGAAACTAGAATAACTAACGGATTAACGTCCCTGTCCCCAGACGGTGTGGCGAAAGAAGGTCGCCCAAAGTTCAACTCGACTCCACCAGTCCAGGGTCTCCCGGTTGGCAGTCAGAAATCGCTAAACACGCTGACTCAACAGCGTCTCTCATGGCAATGCATCAAAAAGATAATATCTCAACACTCGGCATTTCACGTTTCACTTAAATAAACAAACAAAAAAAATTTGATTTAAATGTTGTAAATGTTATAGAAACGTTAGCACATAGCCTAACAACAGCAACTGAACGTTGGATAACTTAAACTGAGTTACAAACATGCATACATAGTGAAATTTAAACCGGTAAGAGATTGCCTTTTTAATATTTTTTAATTTCATTGTCTTGGGCAAGAACTGATCGAAGCAACCTTAACGTTAAATCTGAGCCTTTAAAACCTACCTTTAACTGATATGAACTGATAATGGTCCAGCTCGATCTTTAAACAGCCAAAGGGATTTCTTTGCGACCACTGCAGCTGAGAAGATTGCGTCACAAAATTAATGAGCAAGATGAGCAATTGTTTATCTAAAAATACATTAAAAAATAACTGGTCCAGCCTAGCAAACATTAATAGTTTCGTATGGGGAACACATAGAAATGTAAATTACAATTGTCACAAAGTATCACAAGTTACCTATAAATGTGCAATTCTTTACAATAATATTGCAAACTACAGAGCGAATATGTTGATATTCTCAGACTGAGACGGCACTCTAAACTCTTAAGACAGGACTTTGACCTTGAGACGAATTTATCTGACCAGTCAAACCCAACCGTTGTTTAACGAAACTCGCGTGGTATTTTGGATGGTTCTTGAAAGAGAATTGAGCAAAAGTTGAAAATTCATTTTTAAATTTGAAAAGAACCTGGTTCAAATAAGTTATTCAATTTATACAGAAATCTACACAAGTGGGATCTTTGCGTGGTTGTTAGTATCTTGTCTCGGCTGGCACTCATCCTAATGATAAACGAGGTCTATTGTTCTCGCAGGCGTGATAGATGAGTTCAAAAACAAACAACTACGTGATCGTATTGTTTCGTGCTTGCACCTGTAAATCTGCTTAAACGAGCTTTAAAAACTGTGTCGCATCGATTACTTTATTTGTTGCCTTATCTACATACGCTGAAATTGAATAAAAGCAAAGAGAATATTTCCAGAATTTATTATTATTATTATTATTATTAATAATAATAATAACAGTAAAACGTAAAAAACGTAAAAATTTACGTGTTAAATGTTAAGAAATTTGAAGAGACATACCTCAGAATACGAAGTAAATTTAATAGGCAATGTTTTTCAAAACTATTTTTACACCTATTTCAAGAAAAGGTTGCTTTTGAAAACTTAACACATAAAACACGGGATGCATTGATATTCGGGATCGGCAAAAGTTGTTAAGCGCTATTGTTGTCACGTGGTTTCTCAGAATATCAATTAGATTCATGTTTTATGTTTTTACAACGCAAACTTATTGAAATAAGTGTAGTTCTAAGGAAAGCGGCCGTAGAATAAGAATAAAAAAAACACTCTAAAAATGGACAAGTTTTTAACGTTTAATGTATGAGGAGTTTGTATGAATACATTTTTGGTTGTTTTTGCATCCGGTTCATATTCTACACTGCAGTGGTCGGTCAGTTTCATAGCCAAAGAACCAAAAATCAGGTCTTTGTTCAAGCAATGGGCATGAATTATAACACCGGTATCATTCTAAGATGTTATTTCTGCGCGATTCTCAGATCTATCTACGTTTGAATCAATTTGGACTTCATAAGCTCGATCTTCCTGTTTTTTAAAACCGTTAATAAACCGTCCGGTCGACGGTTTAGTCGAAAGTCGAACGAATGGGTCCGGTTCTGGGGTATTCTGTCCGCTCCGAAAATGGCTTGAACTGTGGGTGATTAAATTTTGAGCTCTGCAAATCATTCAGCGTTCAATGGTGTAAATACTTTTTTTTCACAATACTACAAGCCAGATAGGCTGTGTCAGGACATACATTAGTCATTATCACGAGTTAATTAGTTATTCTGAATTAGACATAAGTGTGTAAATAAAAAAAAAATAAATGCCGTGAATAAATGAACGAACGAGTGAATGAATTAATGAACGAACGAACGAACGAATGAATGAATGAATGAATGACCGAATGAATGGGATAGTATCTAAGAAAGTAATTGAAATAAGTCAACATAGTCAATGTTTTATTTTTCAAAGCTATCACATTTTCACATCATATTCCATGCTGGACTTTGATTATTGGCCGAAAGAGAGACTTGGCATAGAAACTGAGGGCCTCTTTTTGCGTTCTCAATTGTTGCTTCATATTTCAGTCATGTTTCCAGCTCTATTGTTTTTTGATTGCATACAAGAGCAGCACATGTGCAGTTCAAGGTGAAAGCCACCGATAACATATCGTTCGAGTGCGTTTCGTTTCGTTTCATTTCATTTCATTTCCTTTCCTCTACTCTCCTTTCCTTTCCTTTCCTTTCCTCCTCGTTTCCTTTCAGTTCTTTTCTTTTAGTTGAAACTCACTTAGTCACCTTCCGCTGTTGGTAGGGAAGTTTGTTACCTTATATAACCTTGGAACATCAGATCAAACAATTTCTACATCGAAATCTTATAATTGGATAAATCTTTGCGGGGGCAACGGAAGGAATGGAATCTCAAAAATTAGAAGCGTCGATAAAACTAGAACGCAAGAACTCCAGCCGTTTAATTATTTTAGTCAGCACAAAGTATGACAATGCCGTAGACTTGGTGTCAAACCCGCAATATTTGACAGGTTCATCTGGGAGTACAGCACTTTTACTGATTGCGACACCTATATATAAGTGAAGCTTCTATTCTAGATCTATTCTAACATATACGGATAACAACCATCTAACTTTGTTCTTCTTCTTTCAACTAACTACGTTATCTCATTCACAATTTACCCTGATAGTAGTGAGTAACCTAAACCTGCGGAGCGATTGTTTGCCACAAGCATAATGTAAAATTTAATATACCAATCAGCATGAGAACAGAGTTAAGCAAGAAAATTCCAGGAGCACAGCACGTTGAAGTCTGCGAGCCGATTACTTTCCCAAACAAAAAGACTGCCGTTGAGTTCTTATCTTAAATTCAATTCCGATTTGGAGTAACCTGACCACTTTGACCACAGTAACCCGAGTAACGATGTAAGATGAACAGTACTCACAGCAGTATGGCGTGTTTGCCTATATTTTATTAGAACTTAAAGTCCGCAAAAATCAAAATTAAAATTGGAGATGAACTTTTGAATAAGGCTTTTATTTGCAAAACTCGCTGTGGGCTCTTACACTTAAGATAAATAAATACATGTAGTAATACGGTGATTCACGGAGACAAAAACGTTAAAAAAGGAAAGTTTACAAGATTATTCAGTATATATAAAAAAAAGCCCAACTAGGCGTAAAACAATCGTGAGTTTGCAATCTTGATTGTATAATACTTTTCTCTTTTTTTTACCATTTAATAAAAGCAGTTGCTTTCGAGCTTACTGAAAAGTTCGTCGACAATACTGGTAATTCAGTAAGGGGGGATTAATTAATTATTGCTTTTTGTTGGCCGGTGCATGGGCCTGGTCAGATGTGTGGGCGTGCCTGGATTGCCGAAAGGGAAATTTTACACGGGGGAGTTTATTAGCCAAAGCAAGTAAATTATCTAAAACCACAAATTTTTCGGTATCACCCAATTTTTATTAAATATTGCAAAAAATCTCCAGACTTCAGTGAAAATTTGACACTTGCTCGATGCATTATATGGTACGAAAGTTCGAACACCCTTTCACTCGAGGAGAAATGCGCAAAAAATCAGTCACGACAGAAAAAGTAGAGAATCACTTTAAAAAATGGTTAGTCAAGTTAAGTTCATACGTACACGCATTTTCCGGCGATGCAAACAAATAACTGAAGGGTGATCCGCCAGAAACTGCATTCGCCTGTGCGGCCATAAAACAACCAAATTATGACCAGATTATGAACTGTAGCTCAAAACTTTGTCATTGATATATTAGCTACCAATATAACCAATGATCTTTTGTTAACATCCAAGGATACTCTTATTTTCTTTAAAAGGGTACATCGTGCCTGAAGCCTGTTCCGGACAACAGCCAGAATAAGCTATTTCAGTTTGCGAGCAGCGTTCGAGCGAAAAAGAAAAATTATATGATAAAAACACGAATACTCTGCACTGAATATATAAAAGTCAACTGAGTTCATACCCCACCCATCCCATCCTCGCCCCCCACAGCGCCTTTATATATATCATGTTTATATTATGTTTTTATTCAAAACGAATGATAAACCCGAAACAGCGCTTGATTTTACCTTCTATTTCAGTTATTTGGTTTCAGGGAGTCATACAAGAGTCACAGACAATTACATGTAAAACCAAAGTTATCCAACAAATGCACGTTATCAAAAACAAAATTTCCCTGAGCATCATGTGAACAGAATAACCATGCCAAGCAGAATTACGAGCAGAATAGGCAATTTTTACGGGTAGTGCCGGCAGGCAGAATACGCTATGTTTACTTTATAAGCCTATGCACAAACCTGATGACAGAAAGTGAGAAACGTCCTACGTAGTTAAACCTTGTCCGAGTTTGTACGTCGTGCTGTAAAAGCAAGTTCCGATCGATGAACTATATGCAATCCATTGTTGCTACGCCAATATTAAATGACAAAGAGAAGGTAGAGCTTAAGGCGGTCCATAGAACGTTTATACGACGTTTCATAAAGACAACATTATGGCGGTTATCGGACAACTGTTTTAGAAACATGCATGTATGGTGTGCATAAGTTTAAATGAAAACGGTTCATGCAGGGGTTGCAACTGTTTATCTCTGTCACAGTCATAGAACGCAGTGCCAGTTTTCTCCGAGGCTGCAAAAAGGTTTCTGACAGCAGTATGAAGGGTTTAAAGCTAATCAGTGTTTCATTTGGCATGAAAAGCACAAGCGACATGTTTGTTTGACAAGTTAAGAAGTTTTAAATTCACTGGCAGTTCTGTAACAGAGACACAGCGGAGCTCCCGAGCTGTTCTCAGTTTTATACTTAAGCGCAACATCCGCGGAAATAATGGAATACACATATTTAATATAGCAAAACTGAATGCCATTGGCCATCTTTATCAGATGATACTGAGGAGATAATAGACTCGAACAATTCCCAATGGCAATGATGTGCTGCATACCTCCAACCAAGATGGTGACGAGAACCTCGTTGGAACGTTAGTAACTTTCTTTACAGCACGGAGGGATAAGCCTAAATTCGTACTAGGAAACTTCTGTAGATCAAAACGGAGCAAAGCCAAACAGTGACAAAATGGAAACGTTTTGCTTACTTTTTCAGGGAGAAAATATCACATACGGACGTTTGGGAAGGCTCAAATACATTTGTGTCAGTCACTACACAAATACTGATCAGAGCCGCGAAACTACTTAAGTCCATATTAAACCTGCAAACCTGCCGTGTGAAACCTTCTTTCGATCTAAATATTTTTCGTTAAAAAAAAAAATATCCTCGATATACTGTTGGTTGACTGACTAAGCAATTATTTGTTTGTGACTTCAGCTGATTTTTTTACTTGGACTCTTCACTTATTACCTACTGCATGTACTCAGCGAAACATATTTCATTAGTCATATTATTATTCAGTATTTGACTTTTACCTGACATCCAGTGAAATGGAAACCTTGCCCCTGCCTCGCTGATCAATTGGTTTAATGTCAAGGGACACAAACCAATTTCTTCTTTGCGATAATCAATACTTTAAAGCACAAATACTTGTCTTAATTTCCTTGCAGCAAGGTTCACAAGACTCATGCACACATGAGAACAAAATATATTGCACTGAGGAAAATCGTGGGGGAAACATTATAAAAAATAAGTTAAGTTATTCAAAGTGTTATTGTGTTTTACGCGCTTCTCACAGGAAGAAACTCATTTGTTGGCGACATTAAAGAAGAACATTGATGTGAGATTGATTCTAAAACACTCTGCTTGGCTTATAGATCAAATGATTAACAAAATTTCAACTAACTGTTCAATTTTCGGGGCATAATATAACAACTGAAATAAATCTCTTTAAAGGTACACAAGTTTCAGTCTCTTTCACGTAAAAAAAGACATCGATGCAGCAAGAATGAAATGAAACATTTTAGGACGTTCCATTAGTTCAAAGGTTAAACAAACTCGTATTTTATTCTGTGTGCCCAGCAAAACAAATATTATTTATTACTTCAACCAGATCGTGGAACGGATATGGGAGGTTTTACAACGCGTGAGAAAAATTACAGTCACCAATCGGAAACTTTCAGCCACCATTTCCTTTTAAAAACAATTTCACGATTTACAAATCATTATAAAAACAGGAATTGTATATCGTAGGAGTTTCCACCCTTATCCGGCGGTAATTTTTTAAAAACGCCAACGCTAGCGCAAGCGCAGGTACCTGTTGTTGTGTTTTATGCCGTAGTGTGAACTCACAGATTAAAACAACAATAAGTTCATGAATGTACTTATATGTACACACACACAAACAGCCTTGGCCAGTCTTGTTCTTGCGTAAGTAGGTTGCGTGGCCCATTATTTTTTTTTAACTGTTTGTATTTTTAGCAAACCACGCGGCAACGAAGTAATCAACAAGTTTTAGCGGATAAGTTTTTTATAACCCATTTTTATCTCTCCATGTGTCAACTATTAATTTCATGTCAAGAACATTGTTCAAAAGGGCTTTACTGTCTCTAGCTAGTGCACACATTTCGTTTGCCCTGAATCACAGTAGTTCGGTGCAATACTGAAACGGTCAAGGTGGCACTCAACACTTTCACTAGTGCGAGCTTTAAGACAAACCTGTGTTTTCTTTTTCTTAATTTTTTTCTCGGTAATTGCTGCAGTATTAATGAAATACCCACGGCTAAAATATAGTGCTATAGATAAAATTATAAGAATTAAGTGTTTTTCGGGCTTTGATACGTTTTTGCAAGATTTCATTCTATTTAAACAGATTTATAGTTAAGTAAACGAAAGCAACATGGTATTAGAGGTACAAGTTATCAATGTTCTAGACGTTTCTGTAATAATTTAGGGAAAACTCAACAAGAAAGGTTCGCAATTCTTACTTTTTTGTGAAGAAATTTGCAGTTTAAGGGAATTCACAAAAACTAAGTTTAAGCTAGGATTAACATATAATAGATGAACGCCAGCTGATCTTTTAGCAACGCGAGTAGTATATGGACTGTTTCAAACAATAGTTTGACCAGTACCTTGAGAGCACTACATAGTTGAAGTTGAAGTAATCATGACTGATGTAAAGTTATCAGTGCATATCACCCCTCTTGTCGTGTCGTAGAGATATCATTCGTAGTCGTAGTAATCACGAGCTGACACAAAGGCAAAATGAAGTTGAAATGAAGGAAAAAAGTTGCTTTGATGTCCTAATAAATAGCATCTTTTTCAAATCTCAAATAAGAGATTCCTGGTTTAGACTTCAAAATCAACCACAACCTGTTTTTTTTTTGTAACTGGCGCTTTTATTGACCACGATAAATTTGCTATTTTGCAAGTTAACGTTTGTCATAAGCCTTTTGGAGAGGGGTATTAGTGTCAAGATTATATAAATTATACGTCTGAATTGTTTCCGGCAAAAAGAAAAAAAAAACTTTCTACATGCAGTAAAAACCATTTATCTCGAACGCAAAATTTATTTAAAACAACGACACTACGGTGTATTTTGGAATTGCATTGAAGGGCTTCAGGTAAGGGTGAGACGGAGTCCAGTTTTAGCATGAGATATTTCAGCGTGTTTAACATAGACTTACAAATTTCTTAGTGGCTAAATCCAAGCTCTGTTTTGTTTGAAATACTAGAAGCATGACAGTACGCCTATACACATAATATATTGACTGCATAATAACCATCTTTCCCAAAAAAATATATTGAAACGTATAAATCGTTCGAAACTGGAACACGATTGCTAGCAGCAATTCTGGCTAATTAATAAAAAGCAAATCGAATACTCTCAAGTACTCTGGCTAATTAAAAAAAATCAAGTACTTTTTTTAAAGAAGGGTGAAAATCAAAACATGAAGACTCCGTGCCAACAATGATATTTCCGTGGATTGGATTGCAGAAGCTTTTTCAACTGTGTTAAGAAAGTCCAGAGTTTTGATGTGGAACTGCAAGAATTTCAGAGAAGAAAAACAAAAGGGTGACAAAAATTGTGCAAACAGTCAAAAAACTATCGAAGGCTAAGACTTTGAAATATTGGAAAATGCCTGATCAAGGAAACCGTAGTCAGTGCCAGCGCGAATGCTGATAATGAAACTGATAAAGAGGCCAGACAGGAAATAAACATGATCAAGTACAAAACAATTGCTGTATGTAGAAAGGAGGGCCTTTTGTCATTCCGGTCAAACTGACTGAGTAAGTATCCGTGTAGCGTACTCTCACTCCTATACGGTACTCATCTCTCGTTAGACTTCTGTCCGGTGAAAAGTTGAATTAGCGAGGTTATAAAGAGAATGTAATGGAAAATTGAAACGTTTCGTGAATGAAATGTATTTCACCATTTTAATTGGCAAAAAGGTAAAAAGTAAGTTAAGAGTAAAGGGGGAACAGCATAAAAAGTAAAAAAAACTCAAACAAACAGAAAATAGAAACAAGTAAAAGATAAATTGTGTAAGAATGCAAAAATGTGAAACTACTGATTTTCAGACAAACTCTAAGGGATGCGGCAAATTCCCGCGGCTGAAGTAGGAATAAATCAAAAGCCAATATACATGCTGCACAGTTAAATGGATATGTTTGTTGAGAAATAATCAAAGAAACAGACAGATAAGAGACAGACACACCCACAGTCATACAGATGTACAGGTCCAAAAGGTTTAAAGGTTCATCTTAAATATATGTGTCACTGCAAATCGGTAAAGTTAAAGATAAAAGTTCCAACTGAGTGAATAACGATCATGCCATAAGTTTTCATAAAAATAGCGTCAGAGTAAAAACCAGTAACAACGAGCCAAACTAGGCAAGAACAAAAGAGTCACAGTATAAAAATAAAGTACAAAATATGTTTTGGTTGGCTTGAGCATCAGCAAGAAACACTACCTTTTCGGTACGCCAGTCATCGTAACTGATCTCGTGAGTGATGATTGCTTTGAAGGAACTGAAGCTGACAACTGCCGGCCGTGTTTGAAGACCTTGCTGGTTGTCACAAGTGAATTGAACAATGACCACCACATCTCTTGGCCACTGATCGCTTATCAAGTTTGAAAAAATATATACTTCTTTTCCATCAGGGCAAATTCTGATAATGCGGTTTATGGTTAGAAAAAATACTATTATTTGTTTTGTTTGCTAGCTCAAACTACCCCGGAATCTCGGTTGTTTTTGTAGTATGTATTATTAATTTTAAACATAAAAAGAAACAAGAACACCCACTCGCACGCCTGCGAGAAGTAAGTTAGCAAATTCTATTTTCTGTTCTGTTCTTTTTTAGAATACAAACTTTGGCCGGCTCAGTTAACAACCAGAACATGTGTAGTTTCATAAAAACTTTTTCTGTAAAAAAAACAAATACTGGACGCGCAAAATTCTACCGTATTTGTATGTGTTAACAATTTTTTTTTGAGTCGATTTTCTTTTTAGTAATTATATTTTCAAAATACCTGTGCGAAGGCAGCTGTTTGTTTTCGTCCATTGAAAGTACACGGCACTAGACGAAACGGGCTAATCAAATTTTTTCTGACACCTGGCCTGCGATAATTCGACAAACTGTATGTGGCCAAAAAATGGCAGGAAATTATTACTCAGTTCAATAAGTAAATTCAACGATTAAGTGACTCAAACACTCAGGCACTTCACACGATGGACATTTTACTAAGTGCACTTATCGCAAAACATTGAGAAAACCCGAACTATTATGAGCAGCTGTTGCGCCGTCATTCACCATAATGTAAATAATATAGACTAAATAAGTAAAACAAAAACCAAAATTGCAATTTGTTATTAGGGCCAGATTTTTTTCACTGTGAACATCTAGCGTTATTTACTATTAAACAGCGCTTCACTGGCCGAGTTTGCGCAAAGATTTTGCCTGCTCACTGAGTTCCATGTTCAGCGAGAAACTTTACAAATCGTTTATCGACTTCTCGACTAGATCATTCGGACGAGCTACTTCCGGTTTCTCGCAATATTATTGAGGCGTTTCGTCATCAACACCTCCAAAAAGCAAAATATAAATGTTATCAGTTATTAATACAACCAAGTCGGTTTGACAAAAACTTCAACGAAGGGATTCCTGCCATGAGAGGCAGTTTCACTGGGCACAAACCAACGTGTCCGTTTTGGAACGTAAAAACCAGGGAAAGTACCGCAAACCATTTGGCTTTTTATTTACCAACACCATTTCTTGTCATCTCGTGATTGCCCTTCTGTTTCAAATTTACAAGAACAGGTTTTATA
This sequence comes from Parazoanthus swiftii, assembly GCA_025403585.1. Taxonomy (NCBI): domain Eukaryota; kingdom Metazoa; phylum Cnidaria; class Anthozoa; order Zoantharia; family Parazoanthidae; genus Parazoanthus; species Parazoanthus swiftii. The sequence goes on from JAOBYE010627186.1 coordinate 10,663, forward strand.
TTAATTTGAGTGAGTTGTCCTCTTGCTTGAAGTGTGAATTTTTTTAATTTCTAAAACATATTTGTGGGAGTTCGAAATTGGCACACACCCTTGTATTAAGCCATTACTGCATATTACGCGGTCCAAAAGTGCTACATAATATTTTGCTTAATTCTCATTACCCATCGTTATACGCGTTGAAAGCAGTTTTCTATTCCACACTCGGCAAGATTTTATCGATTAGCAAATAAAAAAAGCAATATTCGATCGCACGATACGCCGTTTGTCTTTGGTGTTCAAGACAACAGCCAACGGAAGAAAAAAAGGTACGTAAATTCCGAACTTTATGACTGGCTTCGAGTTTGAGTCTTGAACTTCGAGGCAACAATTATATAGCACGACACGTATTTGACTTACGGCCTCGCTAGGCGAGTTTCCGCATCGCTCACGGATGAAGCTACACTGAACCCAGATACAGTAATTTTGTTAGCTGATGAGGGGCGTTTCAAACATATAGTAACCTGCTTTAGCTACTCTGGGACCGAAGAAGAAGAAGACTACAACTCCTTTTTATTAAGAACAAACGTAACCCTTAAACGTTTATGCCTTTTTGAGAAACACCAATGTTGAAAGAGTGAGGGTCATTTTACGCCCTCCCTCAATTTTTTTCGAAATGGTTACAGATAAAAGCTGGCACAGTCTTCGCGGCTAGCAATTTCTCGCCGACTCGCTCGCTGCTTCGCCGCTCATTTTTCGTGTTTCCTCGACTGATTCTGAGGAACAGGAAGGGAGCAGTCTAGCTTCAATAGTGCTCGCTTGTTCATTTTCTATTAGCGGCACCGTTTTCTTAAAAAAATGTATATATGTTTCCGCACAAGTTACGGATTATTTTTTTCCTACCATCACAAAATGTTCCGCAAAATATAACGCGATTAATCAAAGGCAAGATAAAAATGGTAGTTAAGTTGCAGGAACCAGCGCAATCTCTCAAATGATCGGTGCATGAAACACTTCTTAGGTTTAGCACTCAATTCAGATCTCGGCCCAAATACACCATCGCAACTACTTACTTAGCAGGGCACGACTGCATGTTTCACAATCCCAACTTTTTAAGTCACCACTGGCTAATTCTCCTTTCTTACATACGTACGTACCACGTACATACGTAAGTACATACATACGTACGTACGTACGTACATACATATACATACTTACATACATACCTACATACATACATACCTACAGACATACATACATACATACATACCTACCTACCTACCTACATACATACCTACCTACCTACCTACCTACCTACCTACCTACCTACCTACATACATACCTACCTACCTACCTACCTACCTACCTACATACCTACATACCTACCTACCTACCTACCTACCTACCTACATACATACATACATACATACATACATACATACATACATACAT
>JAOBYE010627297.1:0-12090 GCA_025403585.1 Parazoanthus swiftii
TGGCGACTCAGCGAACGGTGGTGAGTTTAGCAATTTCTTATTTGTCACGAATGAGTTGCTTGGAACTCGTTTTGGTTAAATAATTTCACCTTGTTTGTTACTTCTTTTTAAACAGACGTGCAGTTGCAAGTCCAAATGCAGCCAGAAAAAAAAAAACAGGCGAACGGCGGGATGTCCGTGCAAGAACGCCGATTTGAAGTGTAGTGCTGCATTTGTTGCTCAAAACGTACCCCAGAGTGCTTTCGCAAGGCACACAGAACGCGGCGAATTGGCTATTGGTTTTTTTGATTTTTGCTTTGATTCCATCGATCAAATACTGATTGTTGGAGCAAAACTTTTTGGTTTTTCTCCTGTCTTGGCGCCGGACGACCCATTCGTTTCATTTCGATTATACTAATACGAAGCGTTTAAACAAAAAAATACAGTAACATAAACTAATAATGAGGCTCCCTAAAGTACACAAGACATGTCATTTTTAAAAAGAAAACGAATTTTTATACGATGGAAGAAGATTTAGTTTCTATATACGATAACGCCAATTTCCGGGCCATCAAAAATGGCAGTCGCTGCCGCAGGGCGCGCAATGCATTGTGGAACGTGACAAGGATTCTTTAAATAAGTTAGCTTTTTTCATTTTAAATTGGAGACATACATCAGTTGACCACTAACTCCCAAGGTCTAATCGGCAGAGCACGCTATGGCTGCCTATCTCCAAACGTTGTGGTAAATCTAGAAACGAAAACAACAAAATAGATACAAACACAGAATTAAAACAGTTACTTACCAACAAAAGACAAGCAATTTTTGCCGGCATATTCTTCAGTACATGAACACGTATACTCCTTAGAGGTACCGACCACGCATGTACCACCATTCTTACAAGGTGACGTATTGCAAATCCCCACAAGGGGAGGCTGGGTTGGCAACACAATTGTCGGTGATGATGGTAGTGGGGACGGGGATAAAGAGACACTACGAATGTGGCTTAAAAGAGAGCTTGATGTAACAGGCAGGTAGTTCATAGACGGTAACGTGATCGCGGATGTCAAGGAATTGTGTTCAGAGGTTGGAGAGTTTAGGTTTTTGGTAGTTTTGTAGCGTGACGCCGGAGACATCAAAGAAGATGTGGACGACACAGAAAGTGCGAGAGACCTGCTTGAGTAAATGAAAGATGCGGATGGCGAGGGCTGAACGATGGTGGACAGAATACTAGAAGGTGATAGAGTCGCATAATACGAGGATGTCACGCCATTCAAAGTCATTCTTTTAGAAGACTGGAGTGTCACGCTAGAGGAGAATATCCCTTTGTGAGATAGAGTCACGCTAGTTGAGGGTGTCACAATAGCCGACAGCACATTAAAAAATGCTGAAGGTTTGACAACACTGGAAGTGTAAGGAACTTGTGGAGTTGAAGTAATGACAGCAGATAAAGAGCTCTTCAATGCGGACATTGATGGGTTTGACGGTAACGAAGAGCTTTGAGAGTTCGATGAGTGAGGAAAGGAAGGAGAAGGAGAAGATAGGTCACATGGACGGTCGGATTCGATAAGGTCTGGGCATGCGCAGCTGTATCCTCCGGGTCTCAACAGGCACAAGTAGGAACAACCTCCATTGTTTTCGTGACACGGGTGCTGAACTAGAAAATGGAGCGCAGTAACAGCATTAAATAAGATCAGAATTTTTGGAGAGGAAAAAAAGGAGGAGTTAAAGGAAAGGACTAAAGTGAGCAACAGCAGTAGTGTAAAAATAAAAAACATTTTAGCGTTCTTTTGCATCATAAATAAAAAGATTTCCAGATAATGAAACCAAAAGACCAACGGGAGAAATAGCCGAGCTTCAAAAGGAAAGACTGATCGACGTACGGGAAAATGGCGGTTAGAAAAAGGTGCTTGTTAGACAAAAATCAGTGACAGAAACAGCAATACATACAGATAAAACGGCAGTGAGATAAACATTAATTGTGTGGGGTACAAGTGAGATACGTCATACCTGATTGCTGGTATGATTCCGTGTTGTAGGCTCGAATATCTCCTGGTCTGCCAAGCCAGGGCAATATTTTTTCTATATTCCCTCCGTTCGGCTTATCAGCCCGATACACACCACGAGTGCGCACATCTGTCCAGTAGAAATACATTTTATCCAAGGTGAGGCCAAAAGAGAGCTCGAGAGAACTAGCACCAGCAAGTACACTAGCTGTGGCACCATTTTCAAGATCAAGATACGCCAACGATCCAGGGGAAGCAACCCAGTAGAGCCTGCGGTGTTTGCTGTCCAGCGCCAGTCCCAGTGGGTAAGTACCACTTGTTTGTACAAGAACTGTTCTGTTGTGGCCGTCCATAGTACCTCTTTCTATCTTTTCATTCTTTCCCCAGTCACACCAATAAATTAACCTTGGAGAAAATCGGTAATTAGTATGGTGTGATTCATGCAGGTGATCCAGGTTATACAAGCTAATACATTTAATAGTGTCTCTATGACGCTCCCTCTCTGTCTGTCTGTCTCTTCCTCTCTCTCTCTCTCTCTCTCTCTCTCTCTCTCTCTCTCTCTCTCACTCTCTCTCTCTCTCTCTCTGTGTCTCTCTCTGTCTGTCTCTCTGTCTGTCTCTCTCTGTCTCTCTCTGTCTCTCTCTCTGTCTCTCTCTCTCTCTGTCTCTCTCTCTGTCTCTCTCCCTGTCTCTCTCTCTCTCTGTCTCTTTCTGTCTGTCCGTATATGTCTGTCTCTTTCTCTCTCTGTCTCTCCTTCTCTCCCGACTCTCTCTGTCTGTCTCTGTCCCTGTTTCTCTCTATGTCTCTCTTTTTCTTCTTTCTCTGTTTCTCTCTTGCGCGCTTGTAGAATACATCAAGACGATGTGTCCAATCTGTGTCAACCGTTTCTTTCGTAAGGTGGTGATTAGTAGGTGCAATAGGTCAAAGGGCACAAATTTGAGGTAAGAAAATCGAATGGGGGGAGGGGTGGAGTGTCAGAGCTCCTAGAGCTTTCTAGGGTTCATATAATTTTAAAAACTTTCTCGCAATCATACTTCTAGCTAGATTCCCTAAAAATTCAAATCTTTCGTGTAAACTATCGAACCTTACCCTTTGTCAGTATCTAAAACGATGTCTCTGGGGTGATCAAGTTCATCATAAAACAAAACCTTCCTGTAGGAACCGTCAAGCTTAGCAACCTCAATGTGATTTGTTTTTTCATCAGTCCAGTAAATGTTCCGACCAATCGGATCCACGGCAATACCGACCGGTGTCGATGTGTTTTGTTCCATGATTACCTCCTGGAATGAGCCATTAAGAGACGCACGGGAAATTGAGCTAGTTGAAATGTCTGTCCAATATATTACGTTTTGGTATGGATCGAGGTCCAAGGCGATTGGCTGAGCGAGGTTCTGAAGGGGAAGAGTCACCTGGAAGGCTGGGTACGTGTCAAGCGAAAGCCGGTAGATTTCTTTGTTGCCCTGGTCGGCAAATATTAGAAATGTCTTGAAGTCTGTGAAAATCGGATTTAAAAATAACAAGTAAGGAAAAAACTAACTTAATGCACTGAACGCTTAGACAAAGAAAAAGAGGAAACAGACAACCAAGTAATAGTCAACTTTCGTATTTTAGTTGCTGCTGATTGCAAAGACTGCAGACTCGTTTTCACAGCGTTAGCCTCGACTTGATGTTAAATAGGTAGATATGAGCTATTTACATCTCTGCGTCGGAGGCTTAGACTTCTGATCGTTCTTGCTGGTATTTTTGTGTATTAAACACCACGTGGAGGCTAGCTCTGTAGAAATGAGCGGTAACTGGTAACATGAAACTGGAGACAGTTTGCTGACTATCGATAAACTATGCATTGTATATTGTTCCATGTTTCTATTTGTGAAATTTTTGGATATGACAAACTTCATATGTTGCATCTTTCTGATTCCTGTTCTGCAGTTCATTGTGTTGAATGTAATGATGAATTTCCAACATCAGGAAATTTTAATTAAAATTATTACCCAGCCTCTATTAAGCCTCTCCCTTCTTAAAATCCCCAAATTTAAAGACAGTAAAAAGAATAGGGCCTTTAATCAAGGAAATATTTAACTTAAAGTTAAATACAACCCAGGCCAGGTTAATTTAAACACCTTTATCTTGGAGCGCAAAGTTTTGTTGAAACATTCCAGGAAAACTCCGTTACGTAAGCCCTAAGCAATGGTCGTATCAAAATGTAAACCCAGGGTTAATTTTCATGTCCCTGACTTAGATCTGAACCATTTTCGAATAACTAGGTCCTGTGATCTGATTTAAGTTCATTACCTTTGTTGCAAGTCTTTCCGTCTGGTTGTAAGGCAATGCCGTTAGGACAAGCGCATTTTGGGCCCTCAGGAGATTGTAGACATAAATGACTGCATCCTCCATTGTTACCAGCACAAACTGAACTTGTATTTGCTACAAATGTGTAGAAAAGTGCTTTAATTTTCTATTTCAAAACAATAACTGTAGTTATATTGGAGGATTTGGACTTTTTCCATATCTTAATCTACCAGTCTTTTATTGGGGTTTCAAGGAAACGTTTCCTTTGTGCGATTTTAAATTCAGTTCAAAGATATGTTTAGTGATGTTTCTAATCTTTAGTAGTTGCTAACTGATAGATTAGCCAGTTCTAGGCAATGGCGGCCCGGCAGCGTGTGTACAAATACCATTACATTAATCCCACTCTTATAAGCACTTAACAGATGTTATATCAAAGCCTCGATCAATTATTTTATACCGAGGAAGATTAAATCCAAATTTTGTTTGATTTGCCAAGTTAGGCGCTCGCGCGTACGTATACTTGTAACGCATTTCTATTTTTATTTTACTAAAATTTGTGGTTTTAAAATAGCACGTATGGCCAGAAACATGTAAAGACAGCAAAGAATTTTTATTTCACCTTCAACTTGAAAGTTCTCATCAGTACATGTTAGTCAAGTAGTGGGAAGGTACTGATTGTCTGAACCAGAACTCTATTTTGATTATATATGTTTTGATCGGCATACAAGGTAAGTATTAGACAGAAAAAGGAAAAAAAGATGAAGAAATTAGTAAGTTACAAACAGTGAACAAAACATATAAGAGAAAAGGGATACATTATAAGAGGGTCTGGATGGGAGTACCTAAATATTAGTTATCAGCCAAATTTTCGCCTAAATATCAGTCATCAGTTAATATTCACGATTATCAGTTAACTTAAACAAATTTGTGTCCTTAATAGTGCCGGACTTGCAAAAAATGGTGTAAAAATCGAATAGTACTTTGCATACAATAACCTATTTCCGAATTACGCTGACAAATTTTACATAAATTCCAATGCCAGTTTATTGAGCACATGCATTGATGGAAACAAAGATGGGCTCTTTTTACCAACGAGTAACGACTCAATCGAATACATCTATCGAAGTCACTTACGAGTTTAATTTATATTCAACCTACACGTTTAAACGACTGAGCTGGGGATTGAGTGCTGTGTGGGCCATCCGGATTTGCAAAGATGCTCATAAAAAAACCCAAGTACATAAGATATGAAATGCAACACTTTTCCTTTTACGATCCAGGAAAATCTCTCTAAAAATTCGAAATATCATGCAAAGTCTCCCTTTTACGGCTCGGCATAAAAACAAGGCGATTGTACATTCCAATCGGTCGTTCTCCGGTCGGTCGAAGAAAACCTCAACCAACCTGGCTAGTTCATGATGCACAGGTAGCCCAAACGGACACTTAACCTTGTTAACCGCAAATAGTTTGTACTTGGACCGCACAGTAGTGTTTAGTTCAGCCCGTTAAGATTAGTTTCAACTAAAGATGTGATATTTAGACCGAAAAGCTTCAAATACCATTAATTAACACGTTTACTGCAATTTACACTTACTGAGCTGCACGTAATTGTGTAGCCCTTCAGCCTTAAAAATTATGTGAATTTTGTTCTACGAAATGCATCTACTACAAGGCCGTAAGAGGTGTTCCTAAAAAACACCGATTCGTAAGTATGGTGGTAGGGACCATTCATAAGTAACGAAACAAAATTTGTTTCCCATGAGGCATTGCTTAGGCCGTGTAGAAAACCACCCTCATTATTGTACTAGTACCTACCCTCGGTATCAGTTACAGTAAAAGTTAATCTATATATGTTCAGTACGGTTTGCTTTATCTGCCAATGGCACAAAAGATAAAAATGAACATTTTCGTGGTTTTCTAGTCAAACTGTTCGTTTGTCCAGTTACGAAGAACTTACAAACTGTAGCTGTTCGTTCGTAGTCTGTTGAAACGAGACTATTTTAGTTGTGTATAGAATCTTGTTTTTCAAACGAATCAAAACGCAGCGTCAAACGAGCATGTTCCAAGGCCAATGAGATGGCACACGTGTTCGTTGAGTGTTCGCATAACAAATAATCCAGAAAAATTCGATTCGTCTGTTTTCGTTTCAAGGTCAAATGAAAATCGCTCTTCATGAATGGAGCACCGCGAACTCTTACCTTTAGGTTGCACTGAAGAGTCAAACGCTGCCACAGCATATACTCCTTGAGATGAAAGCCTTCCAAAACTCTGGACAACAGAAGAAGAATTTCTACGTTTAAAGCGCCTGTAAATTGTGGCGCTAATGACGTCACTCCAATAAAGTTGGTCTCCAAGTACTGCAATTCCAAATGGATGAACTGACGGCGCTAAGATGCTAACATTCCTGCCATCAAAATCACACGAAACAACATAGTCATAGAAGGCATCGACCCAAAAAAGGGTGTTCTCCCTTTCGTCGACCGCGACTCCATTTGGCCAGTGGACTATCTGTGGATCATTAACAATAACTGTTCTGTTTCCTCCAGAAGTTGTGGCGCGTTCTATTCTTGGCTCAACAAGGCTCCAATCTGTCCAAAAAATCAACCTTAATAAAATAAAATACAGCAATAAGAATGTTGGACTATTTTTTATTTGTCTCGATCACCGAGCTCAAACAAAAGGTATTGGTGTTGAAATATACACCCTTGAACGAAAGGGTGTAATTTAGAAGATCTTTTACCCTGGCTTGTGTCTTCTTATCTAAATTCTAAATGCAAAACACTTCTAATGCTTACACTTGTTCCAATTGCTTACATTAAACGCAGGTTTGGAATTATTATATATGCAATTGTAAGCAGTAATTGAACAGCTCTTATCGTTAACTGTAACACTCGCAAGAACAAAACTTCAATCAATAGCTCTTTGAACTAAAAATAGAAGTGCTGCCATTTCTCTAATTATACAGATCAAAATGTAACAAGTAAAATGTTTTTATCAGTACATTGTGGAAAACAGGTCATTCCACCCGGTACATTTGCTAAAAGTTTCAGCCAAGTTCAAAGGCTGACTTCTCGGTGCTGTTTCAGTCAAAAGTAAAAAAAAGGGAAAAATTTAATTGTTACGTGACTTAGCATGAAAAAAGCCAAAACCAAAAAGGAAGCAAAATCACCAACAAATAAAAGACAAATTGTACTCCAATTTACCCCAAAATCCGTGCACGCATGCATGCAACAAGAACTCGTAACCAGTCCCGACCGAGCGAGTTCCCGGACAAAGACCCGGAAAAAGGACAATTTTCTCAAACCAAACAGCCGCAGGGACGCACAACTATATCCGGAAAAGAACGAAGGGAACACAAAAAATTACCTCCTTTTTGGATCAACTGCAATGTCGCGCGGGTTTTCGTGGTTTTCAGAAAGTAATACCATGCGATTGGAGCCGTCAAGTTGTGATACTTCTATCCGTTCGTTCCAGTAGTCCGTCCAATAAAGCACCCCTCCCTCCCAGTCTACGGCTATCCCTTCCACCTGCCCCAGATCTTTGGTAACAACATCTGTCACGTGACCACTTGTGAGATTAACCTTCCTGATGACTTTGTCTGATATGTCACTCCAGAAGAGTTGTTCACGTGCGAAGTCGATTTCAAGAGCTACAGCATTGTGCAGGTCAGAGATGATTGTAGAAGATCGATTTGTTTTCAGCTCAATGACGTTTATGGCTGTTTGATTGCTGTAGTACAGACACGGAGGAGCACAGCTTGGTAAGCCTAGAAATCAAAGAAAAGACACACAGACTTCTTGAGATGGATGTTAGATATATGGAGTATTGGTTCAAGAAGTCAACTCTGAGACATGCAGCATTGGCAAAGCTTTCGACTTTTATTTCAGTCTTCATCAGTTTTTCTATGTATATCATATTAACAGAGCCCACCGTGACCTGGAGTCTAAAAACACTTTCTATTTTCCTGCCGGTTCGAAACTATCACCATCTAAAACAGATAGGGCGTCTTTTGGCTACGTACAACGACTAACATACACGTATCTCTTTCTTTCAGTACATCTATCTCTTTCCTTTGTCCACGTCCCTTCTTAGAACAATGTTAACATAATGGCCCTCAGAGACTCCAAATATTGTTCCAAATCAAGCACCAACCATCACATAAGAGAAAGAAAATAAAAAAAACTATTTTTTTTGCTATTCCTGTGTTAAGTGTTTTCCTTACAAGAGCTACAGCTATGGAATTTGGCATTTTGCAAACCAGCATGAATCCAGACTCTTTTTAGCTAGTTAGAATCGCGGGCTCAGCCCATGCTAGCGTCCATACACCAATTCGTATCAAACTGACATAGCAGTATTTTGCTGTGCTAAAAAAGGGTGAGACAGTGTTTATAGATTTTAGAAAAGAATAACATTCGATATTTTCGAGGACCTGTTGTGACGTACGTGCATGATTGGTATTTTTTTTTGCCAGAGATTACATCCGTCAAAATGAATAACCGAATTGAAGTCAAAAGGAGAAGGGACTGTAAAATCGCTTTAAATTTCTTCCTCCAAAGAAGGCCTTGTACTCTGAAAAAAAATAATTTCTATATTATTTGATTTCTTCATTTTAAGTTGTCCGTTTTTGCCACCTCAGTACGAGCAAAACACAAAGTTTGAGCAGGGATACCGGAGCAATTATTCAGTGGGGGAGGAGCTCATTACTCGCTTTTTCTAAAAATAAGAATCAGTAAATTTGGCCGAGGCTCATTGCTCTTAATTTTTTGGCGATTTAAGCCTCACATAGTTCTTAAAATGTTCGTATTTCTATATGTGGTTTAAATCGAACGAAAACTAAGCCTAAGGGATTGCAACATATGTATTGAAAAACGAATTGGTTGGCGGGTGTATTTTGATCAATTCATCCCCGTGGATTTATCATGGGTTCGCTGAGTCATTTTCCCCAGACGATTTCCAGCGAGTGTCCCAGGGTTAGTTTCATATCAATCAAATCCTTACTTTTGCTCGGTCCAGTTAAAAAAGTTTAGCTGTTGAGCCCGAGCCTCAGCTTGTTCTTAAATTGTTCTTAAATTTTGGCCAATCTGAGCCTCGTTGTTCTTAACGTTGTTCTTGTAAAAATAAAGTTGTAGTGACTTAAAGTGGGGAGGAGAAGGGGGACTGAAGATCTCTCCGACTTTTTTATGGGACCCCCTCTTTCACCACAGTACTTATTAATTTATGATATTGTTATGAGCGACAGGAAAACTGGGACCCCCTCTCCCACCATAGTACTTATGATATTGTTTAATATGAGCTATTATAGGATATTTATTATCTTACAGTCATCCTGTCATGATCACTGACGACAGCATCTGCACCAAAGCGTCATTTCAGATAGCTACATTGATTTTCTATTTTAATTTATCCAAAATAGGGATGCATACTCCCGGCTATCTAAGCACAAGATATTCAAAACATTCCTAATGTTTATACTCTTAGCTTACTTTTGGTCAAGAACCGATTTAGACGTCAATCATTTCTCCGGTTTTAAATCCTCGTTTGAACATTTATATTCAGGAACAGATAATTTAACTTGTTTTTAACTTCCTTGTTAGAACATTGTTTTATGTGTTAAAAAACAGTTTTATTATATTGTTGTGTTCTACAATAAATCAGTATTCTAGAAATTCTCGTTCAATTCTAGCCCCACAAAACTAGTGTTTTACATCATCAAAGCATTTATTTATGCTTCATGCAGCTGTCTGTTTACAAACGAAATACATGCATATGTAACAAATTCTATAAATTTTGTTGATACTTGCATATTTTGACATTTTTCGTTTTGAAAATACCTCAACAACGTCGTGTGTTTAATAAACGGAAATCTAACAAATTATCCATCGCACACACGGTGTCACTTTTTAAAAGCAAGTTTTCAAAACCTTAAAAGCAGTCGCATTTTTCAACCTTCCCCTTCATAATTTTCAACAACGAAAGACACAAGTTTTGAACTCTCTCAAATAAAAGAAATAAGTTCATGTTATTTGAAACTTTAATGGATAAATGAACATGTGTGGACATCCTGTTCAATAAACCGCTTGCGTCGATTGCACAAAGCTTAAATATATAGAGAAATGAATACGTGTTAACTCCAACTTCTTTTACTTTCTCTATAGCGCAGATCTTAATGTGTCCTTTCGATATTCTAGCGATGCGTTGTGCTAATGGATTTGTAGCAATTCTTGATCATGAGTATTATTTTTAAATATTTCTTGATATTTGCTGTATATCATTCTCAAATTGAATCAGAACACATCTCAGAATTCGTTACTTACTTCTAATCTGCACTGCGGTGCTCATAGCTATCAGGAATACACATCTAATTTGCCACAACCGCTCTGAGACCATCACTGTAGTTTGGATGTTGAAAGGAACAACAACAAAATACCCTGAAAACATAAACAAGTTATCTCATTACATAAGCAGTTTTATAATTATAGCCAAAATTGACATTAAAAGCGTTTTTCGTTTTACTGTTTAGGATAGTAGCGAATGAAGATCGTGTACTTTTTTTCTTTTTAGTTCGTTTGTATACACCGGTGGAATTGAAAGCAGAAAAATTATCATTTCAATAAATCCTTGACTTCGGCTTCACTCGAATGAACAAATATTTGATTCACTTACCAGATTTGTTGCTGTTAAGGTTTATACACTAGTCAGGCCAGGTTGCAATTTCGTTTGTTATTCCTGCCAAATTCTTTAAAAGTTGCAAGTTTCACTTTGTCCAAAAGTGTTTTAATTTACGTGAATCTTGAAAACTAACGCGGAAGATGAAGAAAGTCGAGTCATTCCGGCAGCGGTCCAGTGACTGACGGTTCGGGATTGGCGGGAGCGCAATATACCAATTATATAACATCAGAATATATTGTTGAAGGTGAGTTGATGACGTATTTGTACACATGCAATGGTTCATATCAGTTAATTCAATAGTTTCTCAGTGGAGTTTAGCATAATTTGACATGAAAATCTAAGTTGGGAATTCGTTCCTGTCACTTTGGCTTTCCCTTTTTCAAAAAGGAAATTTATAACTTTCGGTCGTAATGATAACATGGAGTGAACAGTCTCTTGACTTGTTATCTTTGCCGAAGGCGCCAACTAAAATATCATTTCTTTTGCGTTTTTAGGTTTCTTCAGTATACACCGGTAATGCATTTAATTTTCGATGTCTGCAACTAAACATGATTTATTGATTGATTGACTGATTGACTGACGAACTGGATTTTTTTGCTATTTATCGAACCATATAATATCTTTATACATTTTGCTCCAAGTATTAGAAATGTTTTTTCTTGAAAGTTTTTGCATCGTGATCTAGACGGTTTATTTAAATAAATCAAACAAGACAGCACTGCTAAGACTGCCCCTTTCCACTGAAATCTCACTTGCACAGGACAGTCTTTTAAACATTTTGCGTAATTTCTTGCTGCAGTAAAAACCTCAAAAGACCGCATTAAGTGCCAAACTGAAAGTGGAAGTAAGACAAAAGTTGCTAAACTGTTCAAAAGTCCAGCCTTTGCCGACCTTTGATATTACCTCTCGTTAAAATAAAATATTGTTGTTTTGCATACCCTGCCTCTAGCATTCGCCAGTCACATCCGTATTTGGTTGAATTGTTCAAACATAAGAACTGCTTTCAGTGCCGACATCTGAAAGGGACTTAGCAACAAACTGCTATGAATTTAGTACACCTTATAAATTTTTTAATTTTATAAACTTACAATGCATGTCATTCCATGAGTCATAGAGCAGTTAAACTGATAGACTTCATATAAATTTC
>JAOBYE010627408.1:0-12087 GCA_025403585.1 Parazoanthus swiftii
GGAATCGGGCTGGGAATCGGGTTGGGAATCGAGCTAGTTAGGAATTTAGTTAGAAATCGAGTCAGGAACCGAGTTAGGAATCGGGTCAGGAATCGCGGGTTGAGAATAGGGATAGTTAGGAATCGAGTTATGAACCGAGTTAGGAATTTGGGTTGGGAATCGAGCTAGTTAGGAATCGAGTTAGGCGGGGTATCCGACTTTTCACCCGCATGGCAGAGTGTGACCGGTCGGATGCCCCGCCTAACTCGGTTCCTATAGCTCGATTGGTACCAGAGCGTGACAGGGATTCAAGGCATGATGGTGAATTATTCATTTACATCTGTTGTTCTCTGAGCCATCAATGGTCAGAAGTCCTATACATTCATGCTACAAGACAATTCTGATGTCAATTTGTCATTATTAGTAATACAAAGATTTAGGCCTTGCCTGAAAGGTGCATGTTATATTTTCACAAACAGCCTTCTTTCACTGCCATGTTTCTTTTGTCATCGATTATACATTATACCACGTGACTACGGTGTTGCATCCCCGTTGCCACCAGTATAAGTTTGGCAACCTAGCGATTTTCCCTTGTAGGTATATCAACTCCTCATTTTTTTTCTTTTAGGGTGGGGGCGATTGGTACACCTTTGTTATGTCACCTTTACTTTTTTGGAAAAAAATTGCCACTCGCTCAAATTACTGACCCTTTTACAACCTATCAATGCATCGGTGGAAAAATCAAATGTTTTTGACGTGGGAAAAATGGAGGTTTGGGAATAGAGGCAACACCCACCCCCCTGGTCCTGAACAAAGGGAGGCCTGGGAGGACAAGTCGATAACTGTTCCTAAATTTGATTTTCGTATTTTTGTGCTCCTTTTGCTACTATAGACTTACCGTTATCTCTCTAATAAGCCCCCCGTTTAGAGCTTCAAGCTTCTAATACGCCCCCCCCCCCCCCACCACACACACACACACTTTTTCAGCTTCTTTGGTATTTTACCTTACCATGTCTTTTTTCACTTGTTATATATTGTTGTTCAGTTGGGCTGGGTAACGTTTCAGTTCGAAAATCGCGAGCTTTGAACACAAGGCTGTATGAAACTTATCAAGTATTTAATAAAGCTAGATGGCACTTCAGAAGAAAGAAGAAAAATAATGACTGTCAGTGAGTTCTTAATAACCCCCTTCCTGTCTGGAAGGCCTGAAAGGTAATAAGCCGCCGGGGATTTAGCAGAGGGATTACCATAAGATCTTCTATTTTGAAAGTTTAAAGTCAACTATATTCTTACTCGAATGCGAAAAGATTCACTACATTGAACTATATCATGATAGCGGATTAGTTTCTCTCACTCTTGTACAAAAACGGATAATTTTATTCCGACCACACCACGCCAAAACAAACATTTACATACTTTGTTTAAATATACCTGATATATAGACTTAGAAGTGCGATATGTCTCTATATTTACGGTAACTACAGTGCGACCTGATTGTCTACTAACTGCAGCAGAATCTGCTGTTTTGGAGATCTTCTGTCACTGCGAAGAAGCTACTCCTTTTTTAAGCGATTTCGTATGAGGGTTCGTTTTTTTTCCCTACTCCACACTCCACGCAGGAAAAAAATGTGTGTACGAGTTCCAACCGGTGAGAAACTGCTATCTAATTAGCCGCAAATTCTGGTCGCTCTTTTGGAGAGTTATTACGCCTTTTGTTTCCGGCACGTAATTGTAGACCCTAAAGTTTCCGTGCAAATTTACCATAAAGTGGGCCAGTCTCCATCGCTTCGGCAACGCCTAAAACCCGGGCCGTGACGACAAAGGGTTGAGCAAAACATCTGTCGCTCCTCGGCCCGGTCAATAATAAATCGTGAGTCACAACCATGGGAAGATTAAGCCCACCATAGAGTTCTTTCATGGTCTTAATTATTCACCATAATAATAAGTTCCTCTTCAGAAGTTTGATTGGAGTTGCTGGTGTGTTTACATAGAAATCGAAATGTTAAAGGCACAAAGAGATCGAAAAACTAATAGAATCGTAATTAACCAGAAAACCCTTGAAAAAGATCAGCTGATGAACAATGATACATGCTTTACTTTATGTTAAGGGCCGAACCGCTTTTTCCGATGAAATTGCTTCGCGCAGCTGTTTCGGTACAGAGAATACTATATTGTTTTTTCTTCTTGCAGTTTTAATGTGCAATGAATAACAAATAATTACGCAAAAAAGTCTAAAAATCACAGACTCTGGTGCATTTTGGCAGAAAGCGTTTCTTGTTCAGGTTTTTCCTTACAAGCCTTTTAAACGGCTACCAGATTATGCAGCAACACAAAGGTGAAAGTATTCGAGGCAGGTTTGTTCAGAAACACTTCATAAGTCGCCGCTTTGTTCTTTTTTGCTAAACGTTGGTGGATTATTAAATGATCAAACATCCACTGAAATAGATGAAAGGATTTCCAGTGTTTTGACAACGATTGAAATGCTTCAGTTGGCAAACACAGCGGCCGCCGAACATCTTTGGGGGAGGGGGCTGATTTCCCTTAGAAAGTTGGAGATTAAACAGCCGGTGACGAGTCAAAAACTTTAAACTTATGTAGATATATAACAGTATACGTAATTGATAGCGCAGGTAGGAAAGTAATTCCTAGTACTGAACAGTATGAAGGCAAAAAGCAGCTATAGGACATCACGCAAAACGTTCGTGATATGCAATTGTCTCAGTTTACGAATTCCAAAAAGTTTGTAGTTTGAAACTTCTCCCTGTATTTCTTAGAAGTGTAAGTAAAATAGTAATAGGGTAAGGGGTGTTTGAAGCTCCCCCGCTCCTCCCGTGTGACAAGCCGTTATAAGTTTATCCAAAATCCTAGTAAAGCGAAGTAGTGGTTGTGATCGCTGCTTTTAATTTTAGAAGTAAAGCACGAATTAAGAGCAGCTAATTGAATAACGAATCTAATTAAACTTCTCCACAAATCTCACAATGACGCTGCATCCAGTAGCCAAATTTCAAATGGTCTTCTAAAACAGAAAACCATCTGCTAAAACAAAATATTTGAGGGAAAGCACTGTCTGTAAAATTTCATCAAAGGCTTTCAAAGCATGTATTTTGCCGTTTTTTAGCAATTTATAATTCTTTCGAAAATGCCACTGAAATGTTAATTAAAATGTGAGTTTGAATAACCGAGTCAGTGGGATTGTTGCTGTGTTACAAAACTCCCCGAGCTTTAATATTATACTAAACATTCATTCAGCGTGGTCACTTTAGCATCCACACGAAAACGTTTTCAAAAACCCGGCCGTGTTTTCGCTGTTGAAACGTAGTAGCGAAAGACCATAACAAAACTTTCAACACCGAAAATTGCTCTGAAATTTGCACTCGATTAAATAAACCACTGCGACATCACGACCGAGGCTTTAAAGCATACGCTTATTTAACTAGTGGGTAGGCACCGAGAGGGCTTCTGCAGCTCTTTGTACTCAATTGCTCGAAATCCGAACTGGCCGGCAAGGGCGCGAACCGTCGAACTTTTAGAGTAAGTTTGTAACGCGCATTTCAACCGCCAAATTTGGAACAAAGTTGTTATCTAAAGCTGGAGTCGTCAAAATAGTGCTCACTGTAGTTTTGTTATGTGTTTTTGGACCTCAAACCTTTGCCTTTTGGCTAATTAACTGTAGGTGTGTTGCCCTGGACTAATCGTTTTTAAATTCATGGTGGTGGGGAGGGGGGGGGGGGGAATACCATCTTCCCCCTCCCTTGCCCGAATTATGTCGCCAAGCATGCAATTAAAGAGTCGGAAAAATCAAAACTTGATTGTCATTTTACATTTGAGTGAAATCATATGCAACGTACCTCTGTGGAAAATACTATTTTTACCTTAAAAAAACTGTACACAACTTTTAATAATACTCTCTGGGAAGTTCAGAGGATATCATAACAAAAAAGGTATCAGACTTGGTCGTGTTTTGTTCGATGGTTGAGCTTCATCAAACAGTCGTAAGCCCGATTATCACCACTGCATAACTTAAATACACTCGGGCCGTGAGGCACTGGGACGAGGTTTGTCCTTCTGTTCTATTTTTTCCATTTTCGTCGCATGTCTGCCCTCACACAACACTATACTTAAATAATTCACCCTGCTCTTGCTGGACCAATCTGTGTATTATCGCATGGGTGGTGTCAAAACCATTCAACATCATGATATAACATTCTGAGCAAAAACCAAAGTCATTTACGCGACTTTCAAATAAAAGTTTTAATGCATGCAGTTTCTATCTTTTTCCAGGATCGTAACAACATCGTTTGAGAAGTCTCAATGTTGTTGGAAATGTTGTTCAAGCACTACAACCGCATTCAAACTTATTAATATGAACTTTCTCTTTAACATGCTGGCACAATGATACGCAGTTTGGTAACGTCAAAGTTTGCACTGTTTTTAACCTTGTGTAATCCCACGACTTTCTCATAACCGTTAGCAGTTTTTCGTGACTTAGTTTAACCAGTTTTTTTTGACAAACCAAAAACTACATTTGAGTTTTTCAAGCAAAGTAACCAAGTTCAAGATAGAAACTGGCAGTCTTTTGATTACGAAAAATAGAATCATTTTGATGTATATAAAGTGAGTCGAGATTCTATTTTCCTCTTGTTTAAAAAGAAAACTGTCACAGTCTTTATACCATAAACACTTCCACGATTCTCCTGGCCTGAAAACGAACTTGTAAAATTCCATGACTTAACAGGTTTTCCATTTGATCCGTACGAACCCAGAACTAGAAAACAGAGCTGATTAGAAAAAGCAAATTCTACGTGACGAGTTTTTAGGTTCTCCCAATATGTTCATGACAAGTGTATAGGAATTAATATAGAGAATTTAGCAACATATCCAGTTTGAGATGTTTGAGGATTAGTCAAACAGATGCTGGGCTAGTCATGAGCACATTAGTTTAAGTTCGAAATAAGACAGAACAAAACTCAGGTGACCACTCTTGATTAGACGCGATCCTTTATTATCTTGTTGCGATGATTATGCCGGCCACACCTTTAAAAACAAGGAATTACTCAATTAGTTATGTACGTACACTAAGTGTGAACATGTTACGTTGCTCGGTTGGCAGCATCTCCCGGAAATGTTTGAATTACAGCGTCTCAAACATAGCATTTCCTGCATTCTGGATTTTAAACGGCAAATTGGTATTGTACTGGAACTGCAGGACTCTTAGGGGGCTGCAGATTGTTCTCACAAATTAACAAAATTACGCTAACTAGTCGGATTAGCAACGATTTGGGGTCCATGCTTAGCGTGCTTGCCCAGTTCATTTGTTGGAGTGATACAAGGTCATATAAATGATTCAGAACATGTGCTGTTATTGAAAGCATTCGTAGTACAAACAACAATAGCCGGCTTGTTCTGTACATGTACCTACAGTATAGCGAGCCATTTCTTTATAGAACAAAACAATCCAATCACAATGATTTGGGAAGGGGAGCACAGCACAGCACCACACAGCACAGCATAGCACAACAGCAACACAGCACAGCACAGCACAACACAGCACAGCATAGCACAACACAGCGCAGCATAGCACAACACAGCACAGCACAGCACAGCACGGCACAGCACAGCACGGCACGGCACAACACAGCACAGTACAACACAGCACAGCACAGCACGACACAGCACAGCACAGCACAGCACAGCACAACCCAGCACAGCACAGCACAACACAGCATAGCACAGCACAACCCAGCATAGCACAGCACAACACAGCACAGCACAGCATGACACAGCACAGCACAACCCAGCATAGCACAGCACAACACAACACAGCACAGCACAACCCAGCAGAGCACAGCACAACACAACACAGCGCAGCACAGCAGAACACAACACAACACGACACAACACAACACAACATCCTTTCATGATATGTTTTAGAGGTTTTCACCTTCAGGTACATTTTAGCTACAAGACTATATATTTGGTTACTAGGAACATTGAAAATATAATCGTTCAGGTCTTTTTGATGGACAGGGATGCATATCGCATGCTTCTGCACAGACTTGATCAAATTCTGTTGTAAGAGCAAATCGTTGGTACGTACTCATATAATTATTTGTTGTAGATTCTCTCTGCTAGCACCTCATAAATACCATTTCATGGCAAAAAATGCGGTACTGTATATTATAATTAGGAGTATATATCAAGGAAAGCTATCATAAGTTCGTTATATGCACTCACTGTCAAAGTCTATTTTCTCAGTTATATTCTTTGACTTGATGTGTCCTTCCTGGTTTGCTACAAAGACTTTGCCGTCTTCCTTGACAGACCAACCTTCCCTCGCTATCCACTGTTGAAGCTCATCTCCTGCACACACAACAGAATATTGAACTTTTCGTTCTATATGTGATTCATTCATCAAATATATTTTCGGTTATCATATTTTAAAAAAGTGATTTTAACATCTCTGTATTTGGCGTCTTCACTTTTTCTGTTGCATTAAGCAGTATACATGAAGATAGCAAAATGATTTACGAAAGTTGCAAAAGTCTTTTGACTTGATTTCTGCAAATCAATAAAATCGCGAAGTTTAAACGACAATGTAACGTCCTAACTCCAATATTACCAAACGTTATAGTCCCGAATATCATAATATATATTAAGTGCATAAGGTACTTACAGGCTGAAAGAGCTATTCTACATGTACTTAAGGACTGAATCAAATGCCATACCTTTCATAAGCCAAATAAAATGGAAATTTACATGTAAGTCAACCAAAATTAATTCAATTCACCTGGTTGGGTCAAACGCCTACTTTTTAACACTCAGCCAGACTCACGCTGCAACAATTGCAAAACTGATCAAATATATTTACATAATTTAACTTTATTATTTTGCCCATTTCGTTTGACCCATGAAGAGTACATGGCGATCAACTTATGCCTTAGCCTGAGTTTCACCTAATCTTGACATATACATACCTGAGAGCCCTCCCAGCAACTCTGACACTAAGTTGATGTCGATCGTTTGGTATGTGATGCCAACCACATAGGCAGCATCTACAGTTAAGATTACAATGAAAGAACCAGTTCAGCTGGTTTTACTTTACTGTTCAGTGTTGGTTGATCTGATCAAGAAATGACTGCAGTGGTTGTAAGGACAATTTGCTAATGGTTATGTAACTATGGAGCAGACATTGTCTTTGTTCAAACACTGTACAGGCGCGGATTTAGGGGACGGGGCAGAGGGGCCGTGGCACCCCCTTTTAGAGACACACTTTACTTTTATAAAGTGCTATACCTGTAGATTGGCAAAGGGTTACGGTAAATTAAGAAAGGGCGACCTACTTAAACACGTTTCATTGTCTCCGGAATGAAAATACTTTTTCTAGTCGCCGTATATAATTTTCATGTATATATTATTATTATTTTGTGGGTAAGACGACTCGGGCTTTGTGAAACGATTAGATGATGACTGAGGGATGTGGGCTTGGCTTTAATTTTATGTCCGCCCTTGGACAAATTTCTTGTTCCGCGCCTGAAATATTCAAATTTATTCTTTGGGACTTTAAGATTAACTCCACTGACATCTACTCTTGTGAAATCGGAATGAAACTCACATATTTAATGATTAATCTCACCTTTCAGGACGGTATCCACACAAGTTTACAAATTAATTTGTGCAAAGAGCTGTTATTCAAATGTTTATGCTTTGGTATCCAATCTTGTTAATTCTTTTTCTTGCCTCTTTTTTTCTCGTTTTAAAACATTCTTAATCTAGAATGATACATGTAATATTGGGTATTTTTTCTGTAAGTTTTTTTATTTCATTGCAGTTGGTGCTTCAAGCGTGTGGAGGAGCTTGTATCCTCTTGTCTTATACACTGTGTGCTTTAGGTTTCTAAAAGAAAGCATTGCCACAAAAAAACATCTGAAGATTAAATTCCTGTACTTTTCCCTGATTTGAGAAAAAATTCCCTTACCCAAATCCAAATTTCACGACTTTGATTAGAACCCTTTTGTTTTCCTATACTTCAGAATGACCATCTTGAGCTGTCTGTTAATTTGCCCCAACAGCCCTAAATTTGAAACTGGAACCATTTACATAGGTACATAACCAGCCTTTAAGCCATTTAGCCTGGGCTCAACAGGGAATTCCATTAATTTTTTGTTCAGTAATGTAGCTGAAAGACCATAATTTCTACTCTTCGAAAAATAAAAGACCTGATACCACCTTAAACTGTTTTGTTGGCTGGTTAAAAGCACCTTTGACATGTTGTCATTGAGATTTAATTAAAACAAGGTATGAATACACCCAAGAGCCGTCAGTAGTTCATGCCCCTCTGCTGAGTGGCCACAACTGGGCTACTCCCTGAAGGTTGCCACTCAATACAGCTTCAACTGTACAAACCATATAAATTGGATTTCAAAATCTCATGCATGACAAAATCTACATAAACATAATTCTCTGTACATTTTCTTGTTTTTGATTACCGTAATCTTACGTGAACTGTACTTACATTTTCTAACTGCATCATGAAATCCAGTAATTCCTTCCACAAGTGCACTTTCTTCTTGAAGATATTTCTACAGGGGCAGATTAGATTATGATCAGATTAGCAGATTTAAGCTGCAGCTAGGCTGCTGGGTATCAGAATTGTTTACATGCCTGAACAACTCAAGTTGGTGTTTCATCCTGAATCTTGAAGGGGTTTTGTGTACAGTATCACAAAGTTAATCATTCTGTCACTCGCAGTTTTGTTGTCAGGCATAGAAAATGATTCTTTTTAAATATTATTTTACTATCTTATGTTTATAACTACCATCATTTTAACAGTGTGTCAGTGTGGTTACATGTACTCTCTCAAGATTACAAACTGCACTTCAAATACTGGTTTACAAACAAAATAACCATATGAAGACCAGGCCCCAGATAGAAACAAAAGGAAGATGGGGTCTTAATTGATAATTCTTATAAATTACATCTGCTGCTTTTGAACAACCAAGGCTAGCACTTTTATTTTTTATATGATTAATACCATAGCACTGCAGGCTCTGGGATTTCATTGTATTTTATCCAGTTTTTGGAATGTTGATCTGTTAGTTGTAACTGCTAAGTACTGTATGATCACAGTCTTCATTACTGTCTACGCTGGTGTGTTTTCAATGTCAGATTCCTCCTACACTGTATGAATCAATGCATGTACTGTAAGTTGGTTACTCTACAATGTACAAGAAAACAGCCTATCAATCACTTACCCAAACCTCTGTGAAGCAACAAGTTTCCATAAGTTCTGCCAGCCTTATTACCTTTTGTATTGTGGGATCCTGTTGCTATAGAAAAACTGTCAAGGGAAAGAACAATCTGCCATTTGAACTGCTTCAAATGCTTTCTCATTAGTAAAATTAGGAAATTCCTCAAAATACATGTAACTACTTTTAACCTTTCCATGTATATATACTGTACCCATATAACTTAAATTTGACCACTCCATGAATATTGCACTGCAATCAGTTGATAGGTCAGACACAGACAAAACACGTCTTGATCTAGATACCAGAGACTACAATAGTAAAGAATCTACATTATTTTAGTTACATGAAAAGGAGCAGACAAAAAAAATTAGTTTAAAAAGCTAGGCTGGGTTTCTCTGACTGAATCTCCATTTGGAATTTCAAAAAATTATGCTTAATACTTACTGTATACCCTGCATATTAAATACTGACTGAGTTTATTGCAGTACTAATGACCTCTGCCCACTTTCCCTCAGGAAACTGCTTTTCAAGACTTAGATGTGCAGCAATATGATCCAGAAGTTTTTTTAAGGGCAGGGCTAAACCGCAAGTTCTGGAAAGGACTGGGGGTGGGCAAAACACAGAGTTTTCAGTGTTTATCTTAAAAAAAATGTTTCCAAAAATGCCAACAAAATTTAAGGGGGCCTGGGCCTGTTGGTCCCCCCTAAATCCATCTCTGCTTATACTTCTTTAGTTGCTGTTTTTATACATGGGGCCTCTGACAGGATGTGGTGGTGGGGAATTGAATCCTACAGTAAAATCTGCAGCCGCTGCATCCTAAGAGCATTTCCGTGTAAATCTGAATAATTATCAAGAATAATGGACTAAGATACCAAAATTAATTTCTTCTTTATGATGATGTCCGAGTTGCACAATTTTTGCCATTTTTTCTCTCTAAAATAAAGAAAACATCAAACAAAAGCTGAAGAAAACATGCTTCGTTCGTTCATTTCCACTTTTACAAATTTGTTCAGCCAGACATTTTTCTGTGTAATTGACCAATTTCTGCGCATAATATGACCTCAAATTTCCACTTAATTTGCGTTTTTTTTCTGCATCCTGTCAGTGGCCCTGTATACAAGATAGTTCAGTTCAGCATGGACTTGTTTAAATGAAATAATGCATAAAATAAACATTTGGTGTCACTTAATTCGTATAAAAAATTTATAAAACATACATTATTGCACTGGATATCATGATACTGGAACTTTGTAAAAAGGGGGGTTGATAGAGGTTGCAAGATAATAACAAGAAAAAACAGAATACTTTCAGTGTATGTGCACTTTTAAAATAACTTGTAACTGAATGAAAAGTCAAGCTCTCAGTTTCATCACAGTACAGTACACAAATGACAACAAAGGATACATTGGCATCATCAATGAGACATCTGCATATAAGGAAGTCGGCATTTGGTAAGTTCATCAAGGCTTTTAGAAGAACTTGAGTGGTAACTGACGTCTGGTAATATGCTGGGTTAAACTGGTACCTGTAATGTATAATGGACTTGTATAGGTTTGAGGGAATTCTTAGCAGATTTAATGCTACAAGATAGTGAACTGTCACTGAATGGACACCTCATTCGGAAGGAAACCTCATTAAACCCTTTTGCATGCTCTCTCTAAACACAGCATAACTCACACTAAAGTACTGAATGATGTATTTGATTTCTAAATGAGTATATTTGTAGTTTTCATAATTATTTTCAATCATTTTTTTGGTATTTCTCAGTAAAACAGGAAAATGAGCATGTTACTTTAGCCCATTCAGCCCCAGCCAGTTTGTCAGTATGTAAAATCTCATTATATTATCCACAAAAATTAAGTTGTTTGGTAATGAGAATAAAGCGATTGATCATACAAAAAATTTATCTAAGATGAAAAACAAAATTCTCCCAACCTGTTTACAAGAAGACTGAAAAGGCAGTTTAGGAGAATCCAGCATTATGCCATATGACGTACAGTATTTGGGGGTGCGAGGGTTAAAAAGAAGAAAATTTTTTAATTCAAAGTTTACGTGCACATCCAGCTACACTAACTTTAACTTACAGTTTTAAGACAGCAAGAATTGCATCCAAGTCGTATGTATTCTCATACGCCTACAAATATAAACATAAACAACAAATACATTAATTGGAAGATTAAATTTTCAGTTATTAATTTTTATTACAGAATGGATCCAGCAGGCTCACCTTACATATCCATATTTACTGTCCTTGTTGTACCGAAGTTTTCAGGTATACCATATCACACATAAACATCATGATATTGGAGTGCAAGAAACATAAGTTTTTATCAAATAACAAATTGCAATACAAAATGCATAAAAAAATGCAAAAAAAAATTCTTATAAAGAAAAGAAGATACATGCTCTTTGGGAAAGTAAGGTCCAGCATGAATGTCTAACAGATTGAACTATGTATTGATTTGGCAATGTTTATGTCATTACATGCTTCATGTAATCTATCATGGTTGTTTGCAAGGCCTGTCTCTTCAATCCCTTCATGAAGCATGTTTCTTTCCACCCCTTGCCACCTGCTGCTGAAACATTGTTGAAGAAACAGCAGTTTTTCTTTCAGGTAGAAGTGAAAGTACTTCATTTGATTGATTGGCTGATGACAAAATAAAATTATGTGATCAATGGAGACGACATTCCAAGGGAATCATTTCACTTGCTCATTACTAATTTTTATTTTGAAGAAAAAGGCCCCATCCACACAAAGACGATTGTAAACGCAAACGCTAGTAAACGCAAACTTTTTTATGCGTTTAGGCCTTCCGTCCACACGAAGACGATGAAAACGCTCACCGTAAACGCATAAATT
>JAOBYE010627741.1:0-19257 GCA_025403585.1 Parazoanthus swiftii
GTGCCGTCTACTTGCATCTGAAACTGTACAATTTTGCTGAATTGTTTTACAGTAGAAGTTTTAGATTCTCAGTATTCTACCTAAAAGTGTATATTTAAAATATTGGTTGCCCCGCCGGGCAACTAATAATACAAAAGTTGAATTTTTGTTTGCCCGATCGAAATTCTACTTGCCGCGGGCAAACGGGCAACCGTAAAATTCGAACGCTGTGTGGTCCTGAAGAAGGTTCTCTTTACATCGTCAGGGAGATTTGATTTCCATATTTTATCCATGCCATTGACGGCTCCCCACGCTTTTCCAAGTCTGATGTCGACATCGCGTTCCGTCGAGGCGATGTAGCTGCCCAGGTACTTAAAGTCGCCCACCTGCTTGATCTCGTCACCGTTTAGACATCTTAAACCTACCGTAGTGTCTTGATTCAGGCATATAAATTCTGTTTTTTCGGCGTTGACATACAGCACGATTTCTTTCGCAAGCTTCTCAATACTATGAAGGAGTGAAGTTGCGTCTTCAAGATGGTCTGTAAGTATTGCGATATCATCGGCGTAGTCTGCTCTTGCGTTTCCTAAGGGTGAAACCAAGTTCCATCTTATCGTCGATGGCTTTTCTTGGGACATAATCTAGGCAGATGCTAAATAGGAAAGGGGCCAGAGTGTCTCCTTGTAAGACTCCGGTGGTGATTTCGAAAACGTCGGTGTCTCCATCGGGAGAACGAACCGTTGAACGGGTGTCTTCATATAACATCATGATGGCAGCTACTGTTTCTCTTGGAATTCCTTATACGATCAGGATCTCCTCCATTTTGCCACGGTGGATGGAATCAAAAGCTTTGGAGAAGTCGATGAATAGAAGTGTTGCGGGAAGGTTTTTCGCGTTGACACCTTCTAAAATCCTACGTATGGTCAGTAATTGGCCGGAGGTAAATCTGTTTTCTCTAAAACCATTCTGATTCTTCCTCAGTATAGGGTCAATCTCAGGGCGAACTCTGTTCAGTGGCATCAGGTTGTAGATTTTCGCTGCAATTGGAGTTAGTGTGATGCCTCTATTGTTCTTCGTACAGCCGAGGTTACCTTTTTTGGGGAAGGGGAGTAAACAGCCTTCAGACCATCTCGTAATGGGGTCCTGATTATGGACATTGTTGGTCATGTCCAGCAGGATGTAATGGAATTCTTTCCAGACTTCTGCGGGATCTCGTCAAGCCCACAGGCTTTGCCATTTTGAATGCAGCAGATAGCCAGCTTAAGTTCTTCCATTGTAAAGGGGCCAGTCTTTATGTTGAGCTCTTCTGTAATTACTGGTGTCACTCGCTCGTTAGAGAGGGCGGGTGGCTTGCCGAGCAGGTCTTGGAAGTGTTGTTGCCAAAGCTGGAGTCGCTCTTCCTGGCTTGAAGCTTTTAATTTGTCTTGGGTGGAGTTTTTCTCACGCTTATTTCGTTGACTGTCTTCCAAGCTTCAGCTGCCTTTTCATTGCTAGCCGTATTTCTGATGAGGTTGATCTTTCTCTGCAGGTATTCTGTTTGCTCTATTTCGTAAGAACTTTTCAGTATCTCGCGAGCGTCTTCGAATCGTTTGATATTTTCACGAGTTGGGAGAGAAAAGTCACACACTAATGAAAACAGTGACCATCACGTATAGAATTTGTTGGTCGCATACAAGTTACACTGCACAAAGAGGCCTTTACCAAAGCCCTGACTGTTCCAAAATATGTTTTCGTGTTACCTTCTCCTCAAAAGCAATAATTTTCAAATTGTTATTTTTGCAAAAACCGCATTTTTGTGGTATAGGAAAGACTGTATGTTTCTGTATGAAAGACCATTATGTTTCTTGAACATTGAGTATAAAGTCTTACCTTAGTTACTGAAGTACCATGGTAGTGTTTTCTGATGATATCTTCTCCTGAAGTTCCCACCAAAGAAGTTTCTATGGCACTAAACAAGATCCGGTTCAGTTCTTGTATGTCATGCTGTTCTGAACCCTACCAGAGAAAACCAGATGCAATATTTAGTCAATTGAGCCATCATGCATGAGTGGAAAAACTAGGGAAGAGAGTCTGCAGGGAAGACCCAGGAGACACGTTAAAACTGGAGTTCACAGAAGAGTGAACTAAAATATATACATGTGTACACTATTGAGCCAGTGACGCACCTCAGCTCCTGTCCAGCCAAAGCTCTCTGTAAGACCTGCAGTACTGATGCTCTCCTGGTTTAAAAGCAGCAACTGGGTAAAGACCCTCTGCAGTTGAAGTGGAATCACCCTCACCTGACAGAGCAACATAAGGGTTCCATTATTAGAGAATTAAAGTCTCTGACATGAGTACTGTACATACATAAAGGTAAAGGTAAAGCGACCTTATTTACCAAGGATAACTTGTGACAGTTTTAAATTAACTGATAAACTTGTAGCCCTTGGTGCGCACTTTACCCCCTTTCTCTATCAGTGCTCCATTTTATGAGCATTTAAAGCTAAAGCTACATGGAGCAGACAAAAGTCAAAAGAGACTTTGGGGCGCTGAGGATCAAACTGGGGACCTCCAGCTCCAAAGGCTGTGCACTAACCAAATGAGCTTCGCCTGCTTCTTCTAGTAGAAGTAGATAAAGGCTTAAACAATCAATACCATGAAAATGGGGGTGATAGTGATCATTAGTGCTCAACAGGAAAAGTTAATGGCAATGATTTTAAGTTTCAAGGACAAAACAAAATATTTCATGACAAGTTGGAGGAAAATGGTGCTTGAATAATTACAGTACCATACTTTAGGATTTAAATGTTCACTGCAAACTGACCTCTGCCATTAAGATACCTGTCTTGGAAATATACAAGTGAACTTCTGTGCATACAGTTCTTCTCACCTTCTTGCTATCCTTGTCCAAGATGTTGCCAAGTTCACTTGCACCAAGTTGAAACAAACTTTCTGTATTTACAAAATATTATCACATTTAAAAAATTGAATAGTACTGGTGCACGCAGGTCAAATGATGTTACATGACTTGTACAATTACTTGCATTTACTACAATGTATATGGCAAAAGTACTTCACACTTTCTGATTGGTTATTGAGTTGTCTTGATCCCCATTAATGCCCAGGGGCATTGTGGGTTATTGTTAATGATCTACAGGGACACATAACCAGATGTGCAATTAGTAAAGAGTTTCCACTTGTCATTTTTAGAAAAAATGTCATATAATAATTAAATACTTAAGTTTATTTTATTAGCTTTTTCCCCAAAATTAGAAGGGCACTGCTGCACAGGTTTCCCCAATTGTAGCACCTGCCCTTTGAAGGGGATAAATTGAACCAAATTGTTTGCCAAGAAGATCAAATAAATGCAACTCCTTTTAAAATTAGAGATCAGCTTTAACTTCAGTTAATTCAACAACTAGCTGTTAATTAACTAAGGTTTGAACCTTTACAAGCACTTGTTTGTGTTTCCTTTAGGCTTTTTGACAGATCTGGACAGTTCTTTTCAGTCAAGGTATTCACTATAATTGCACAGTGTTAACCTTTCTTGAAACTGAGATGATAGAATGTCTTGATTCAGGCTCCCTTTATACTTCTAGATTTCCTGATCTGCATTGCAAGTTCAATTACCAAGTATTGTATAAAATAGCAACTTCCAAATACACTGTACAACATAGTTCTAAAACAAACTTTAAAAGCAATCATAATTATATGGAAATAAAGTTATTAGCCTCAAGACAGAGGCTGTGGATCAGCTTTGAAAATTGGGGGTAAGGGGGAATGAACCTCTTAGGAAGGGGGGGGACTGAATGAACCTCTCAGGGGGGGGACAGATATGGAAACAAGGTTTAAATGTTGAAACACATGAATATTTTGAAGTTCCTCACACCAAAACCTGAAGGTACATGTAACAAGGAAAAAAGATAGCAGCAGAAAAAATAAGAATTTAACTAATACTACACTGTAACTATAATGGTGATAAGGGCCCTTTGGTGCACCGTGCTTATAGTCAGAAAATGCCTAGAAATACCTCAGTCTACAGTCATTCTGTTTTAGCAAAATCCTGTGCTTGAGATCTGCCAACTCTCCCAGTTTTGCCAGGAGACTGCCAGGTTTTTTTTCCTTTTCTCCCAGCCTCCCAACAAAGTCCTGAAATCTCCCGGGTTTTCCAAAAAGTAATGCGGCATTAAATGAATCTTGTAGCTTGGTTTTGTGAAAAAATGTGAGACTTCCAGTATGGAATTTTGTTAAAAGAAGTATGATGAATCAGTAAGACACTCAAGAAATATCAGTAATCTATTTTAACCTCAAAACCATATCCTGTGAAAGCTGTGGCTAATGATCAGTATACTAGTATTAGCAGTTAATCATCACCTATGTAAAAGTTTGACAATGAAATGAGACAGTTAATCAAATCTCCAGTTTTTTCCCTGAGCCTCCAGGTTTTTTGTAGTCCACCTCCAGATTTTGAGCTCTCAGGGGTTGGCAGGTCTGTATAATATTTACACGATGCCACTACCACAGACAAACTGAAATAGATGGGATTCGCAAGTATGATGCTAGTCATGTTCTATACCCCCTACCCCTTCATATACCTTGCCCCTCTCCTCCTCCCGCAATCACATATTAGACTCTAGGGTACAGGTACACTGTAAGGAGCATTAATCACCACCATCCTCGGAGACCAGAACTACAGTCGTTTCGCCCAGGGCCGCAGGGGCGATCAATCTCGCACGCCGAAAGAAGCGAGGCCAAAACCAGTTAGGCAGAAGGCAGGAGCTTCTGGTTATAAAATCTTATAGAAGTAGTTGTAGTTCTGCCTTCTGACAATGAATGAATGATTCATACTTTACAATGTGGTGCAGGACGAAAAATTTTTTTCAAAATATACAAAAATGTTTACCTCTGAACTCTGGAGTGAAAAGCAGTGTTTGAATGAGCGAGTTCAAGTAACACGTTGCTCCCTGATTCTGCAGACCACACAATCCAGTTTTCCCTCGCGGGAAAGGCGGTGCAATTGCAGAAAGTTTTTTTTCCCTTTCAGTTTCATTCCCAACACCGCCACTCACACTGCCAGTTTCGTGCTCCTCTTCTCCCTCAAACAAAACTCCAAACATCCCAAGAGTTTTGCCGCTTCACGGTTTGAATTTCTTAGTCTCTACATCTCGGATTGCACCATCAAGCAGTATTATTTCCGGAACAAAATATGTCAACCCCTTCACAACATCGGTTGTCGGCCATGTTTGTTTGTGAGCCCGCGTTCGTTAGTAGCTACTGTGACAACAATTTTTCTTGAGGGGGGTGGGGAGGTCGGTGGGGAGGTCGGTGGGGAGGTGGATTGCATTCACCGGCGAAGCGAATCAATGGCGCACGAGTTGCACAGACTGTGGCCTGTAAACAATACTATTTAAAGGATTTAAAAACTGAATCGTGGAAGCCATTTTTGCGTTGGTTTTGCTGTTTTTGTCGGTGTGAACTGTGATATTTTGCGCCAGGGCAGGTAGACGCGAAGACAACTTTTAAAAACTATTTGCCAACTGAAATTTCCATTGTCCAACTTGCCACAGACAAAAAATGAAAAATGTGATTATTATATAGATCTGTAGAGCTCTCAGAACATTGATTTATCTAAACAAGAGTCTTGGCACTGCTAAGTCAGAGTGCAAAAACATTTGACAACATGAGCAACCAAGCAGGCTTGTTTGAGGACACACAGACAGCATCAACTCAAGTTCTGAGTGACAAGGCTCCTCGTTCAAATACAGTTGGGAAAATAGTTCTTGCTGCCACTGGAGCATTAGCTGTTGGGTTGGTTGCTGTGACAACACCATTCATCACACCAGCTCTGCGCAAAGTATGTTTGCCCTATGTTCCAGCAACAGACAAACAGATTGTCAATGTGTTAAAGATGTGTCGAGCCAGGACGAATGCCGGGACATCAATGAAACTGGCTGATTTAGGAAGTGGAGACGGAAGAGTGGTGAGCCTCACTGGGACCCAGTTGCTTGAAAAAGGATCAAATTTACTGAACCTGGGGGAGTAGCTATCGAATACCCCGCCCAAATAACGCAATATAGTAAACTAATGCCTGCTACGCGTCAAAATAACACTAACCCTAACACTAAACCTTAACACTAATACTAAACCCTAACCCTAACTCTAACCCTAACCTAACCCTTACCCTAAACCCTAACTCTAACACGCTACGCGTAAGGCGGGGTATTCGATAGTTGAGCCAACCTGGGTTTTGGCTAAAGTTTGAATTAAACTCTTGAGTAACAGGCAAAAACTACTAGACCAAGTCCCGAGGGGGGAGGGGGATACATGACCCAAATAGTGGTAGGGGGTGTGCCACCTGGTCTGTAAATGTCCTCTACTTGGTACAAGCCCCATAATCCTGACCCTGTTTATGGCAAATTGCAGTTACCCTACCCTGTTTGTAACCTCTAGAGTAAATCCCATTTAAGACCGGTGTTACATTAATCGGTTTGTATGATTTCATGAACAAATGGCATATGCTAAGTAACACTTTTTGTTGCGTGCTTCAAAGTCACTGCAAGATTTTGCAACAATAGTTTGCTGAATACCTCAACAAGTTCAGATGCTGATAAACATTTCTACCAACTCAAATTTCCCCCGAAGAAGTTGCTTACCCTGACACTGTAACTGGAGTGAAAAGTCTTCCCTGTTAAGTAAAGTCCTCCATCAAGGAAGCATATAAAATTATCCAGTCTATGAAACTGTATAGTGAGAAACTATGCACTGCCAGGTGGCATGTCTCCACATAGCCCATATATGGAAGTAATCTCTCCCACCTCTTCTCCCCCAGGGACCAAATCTTACATTCAGGTCTTAACTCCAACTTGTTTAATACTATTAGTGGTTAAATCAACTTTTGAACATAAAACTAGGTACTTGATTGTTGTAATAAACTGAGAAATATAAATTATATATAGAGCTGCTAATAAAAAGGTTGCTTGCATATACTTTGTGCATATTTCCTACATAATAATTCTAATTTAGTCTTGAAATCACTATATATTGTATGTGGTAGTACAAGGTATCTTATTGAACCATGTCAAATCTGACAATAAAGCCTAATAAGTGGTTACATATTAGAACACCAATGATCCTTTTAAAAAAAATAGTTTCTTTTAATATTACCAAACTTCTAGGTTTTCGCCGCAGCAAGGCAAGGTTACAAAGCTAGTGGCTATGAACTTAACTACTGGTTGGTTTGGTATTCAAGACTGAAGGCTCGGCTGCAAGGTGTTCACAGGAAAGCTACCTTTACAAGAGCTGATTTATGGAAGGTTGGTCAAGTGCCTGCTGTTTGCCGTTCCCTTATTTGTACATGTATGTAAACAGGGTCAGGAGGGAGCAAAGATACATCTAATCATCCAACAACAGCAAGTGACTGGAAGGGAAAGGGGGGACATCTAATTTTTCAACCACCAAAGAGCTGAAAATGCTGAATTCTTTAACTGCAGAAAGTGACTCTGGGTGAACTTCATAATGATACCACCTGACTGACACCCACTTTCAGACCAGTATCCAATGTAATATTAAATGTACCATATTTCTGGGCTGTACAAGTGTAGGTCTAACCTTGTATCTAATAATGTGCGATTGGGAGAGGCAGCGGTATTTGAAAATAAATCAATAAATAATAGTTCAGTTGAAGGCATTTACATAAAGTGTGTGCAATAGCCATATGATGAGCTCTGGCTTGCAAGGGGTAGGTGGCAACTAATACTACCAGTATGTCTATGGAAAGTGCTCCCTCGGGGATATCAGCTCTCCCCAGTCTACCAAGTGCTGCTTGGCCACTCAACTTCAAATTGAGGCCAAGCAGCGAGCTCCACTACTCCTCGACAAAGGGCTCTGGATGGAGCCTGAAAGCTTGGACTTTCTAATTTTATAAGTTGTAGGATAAAACGAATAACATTTTTCATCAGTTGACTAGTCATTGTGCTTGTCATAACCACTTTATCTCTATCATCTACCTTCATTGTGTGTCACTCACTTGGTTATGTTTGCTGAACAGCAAATTTAAAGTTAAAGAAAGTTTAGTTTATTTGTATTATGGTCTGCATGAACACCTTAAATGTAAAATGAGGGTATTTACCAATTAACTTACTGAATTCAGTTAACTGACTTCAACCTTTTAGAAATTACTGATAGAATTTGATTTTCTTTTACAGGTGGATCTTTCTTCTTATGATAAAATTGTTATATTTGGAGTCTCTGAAATGGTAAGCCTTTTTAAAATATGGAGTTTGCTGTTACGTGTATTTCGTAACTTTTCGTACATTTATGCTTGCACTTATACATGTACTCAAATCTTCAACAATAGCAATACAGAAACAAGTTCTTGTTCTGATCTATTCCATGTATATACGTATACAACTTTGAAATATCTTGTTCTGATAATCTTTTGCAGATGCAAGGACTTGAGGACAAACTAAAGACAGATATGAAGGACGGTGCACAAGTTGTTGCCTGCCGTTTTCCCCTCCCCAGCTGGAAGCCGTGCGGCCAAATCGAGGAAGGAATTGACAGTGTGTGGCTGTACAGAAAACAGTAATGGTGGAGGCGTGATAAAAGCAGTTGAAGAACAAACGAATTTGCAAAATTTTGTTTTAGCAATAGCAATATATACCTGTTTTGAAGAAGAAGGGTCAATGCCGACATCTTTTAAAGAGCGAAATGAAACTTTTGTTTATATTCATGTGAGGCTCATGGAAACATGCACAAAACAAGGACTTCATTTTGGAGCATTCCCAATTGTTTCATGCTTCAATTCTTAGCAAGTTTATCTGCCCTTACTTTCCTTTAGTAATGAAGAATTCTAGTGCAATTTCTTGCAGAGCATAATTTGAACAGTCGTATATAAAATAAACCACCCATATACAACTGACCAACGCAATCCAGCCTGTAAAATCAAAAATGAAAATAGAATCAATTTTCATAACATATAATAATCTTTTTTTCTGTGTCCGTCTCGCTTTGAATTTCTGTTACGGGTATTAGTCTTTTAAAAATACAACTTTCATGGAAAATTTACCTTTGTGAGAGATTGCAGTTTGTGAGACGGGGAAATGTGAATTTTTAGATGAATACCTCTGGTATGTCACGTTGCAAAACGCAACGAAACGAAAAAATATTTCTGAAAGTGAAATTGCGAAAAAAAAATCACAAAATGAGTCGCAGTCTTTTTTCGCGATTTCATTTTGCGAAAGATTTTTTTTTGCAACTTCATTTTTTTGAAGATTTTTTGGCAAATGCATCTTGCACGATGAATTTTGCACAAAAGAGAAATGATATTTCGTGAAACGACATATTGGTTTCAAAGTAATTTTAAAAAAATATATGTCAGAGGAAAGTTATGGGATATTTACGCACCCCAACTTACCGCATTTAATCCGCTCCGAGAGACGAAGGTTTCATAGCGCTCTACATCATTCAGGGAAACCCCAGTCTTTTCCTTGTCGGAAGAAAAGGTTTCACAACTTCATTTTGCAAAAACATTTTTCGCAGTTTCATTTTGCGAAAAAATCTTTCGTTTCGTTTCGCAAAGTATCGTAATCTGTTTTAAATACCGCTTTTATTTTTCGACGGTAGCCAATCACTTTTAAGCTCTTGTACGCTGGCTTGGAATTTTCGTATTCGGCGAGCGGAAGTTTTCTGAACATTCGCCTAAACTGTATGAACTCTTAGGCAAAAAAAGTTGTTTATCTCTAACATCACATCCATGGTTTTCATCCACGTCGCCAGACTCTACTAAGCGATTCCAACGGCAACCATCAAGTCTTGACTAAAACCCTCCGTAAAAAAATCGGGTTTTTTCTGCATCGCAGGTTATATTGAAGTACATAGAATTAATAACGCAGCAATTTATGAAAATATGTTTGAGATACGACAATATACGCAAGGCAGCTAAAAGGCAGCGGTTCATAACAGTACGTTTGAAATGTTGGGCTCCAATGCGTGGAAGAATGAGGGTATGGCTCGTTTTCGAAGGTTTCTATCAGCGTTCCGCTTTTCTTGCAGGTCGTTTGGACAGTTTTCTGGGCAGGTAACTCGGAAGTTTTCAAGAGCTTTCGACTCTGCTAGTGTTTTTAATTCTTTCTTTTACTTTTATATCTGAATCAGTAACGTACATTGTAACATACACAAGTTCTGTGGATAAAATCTTGTTGCTAAGTCTAACTGCTAACACGTTCACTGTATATTGCGGAGAAACAAGTTTAAACATTTCTTTAACTAATTCACACTACTTTTACAACAACAACGATAATTAAACATCGTTTTGCAATACAGTAAACTTAAAACAAATTTTGCAGTACTCAGTTAAGGTATAAAGTTGTTTTCAAAAAGGTAACCAAGTGTATTCATGCATTCTCATGTAGACGCAACGGTGATGTGAGCTCTACAAAAAAAAGGTAATTGCAAGCTGAGAACGAAATTGGAAAGCACAAGACTTTGGAAAATCAAACAACCAGCTGTCAGTTTATCCAAGTCCTGAATTTTTTAAGACTACATGGAGCTTGCGTTCAAAGTCGAAAATCTTGACAACCCACGTTTCGTTTTAATCCTTGTTTGCACCAACCCGGCTTTCCTGAAACAGCTGCAAACGTGTACTTGACGTAGGGGAGTCAGCAATCTTTGAAGCTGAGCAATGCTTCCTTTGGGGGGAGGGGTCAGTGAAAAAGTGCAGTAACTCAGCTACTATTATAGGAAACAAACGTTTTTCTTTGCATGCAACAGTTTAATACAAGCAACTTTTTTATGACCAGCAATAAATAAAGGGAGCTGAAGAGTAATAATTGTTTGACTAAGTTTTCCTAGCAGCAACAGCCGAGCTGCAGCATCAGACCCAAGTCTGACTTCGTGAAAGGCAAACTAGAGATCAACAGCCGAGCAGATGTGATCCTCGGTATCATGCCGCATGTTTGAGCTAGGAATCTGGTTCATACCTGAAAAAAAAGGAAGACAGATTTGAATCTGTAGTAATAAACAAACAAACAACATAGTCAGTATTTCTTTATGCCTATATTAATTACGATAACAGTTTACAATGAAGAAATGAAAATAAAGACAAAAAGAAGGCAATTGCCACCCAAACGAACCTTGAGGTTAAGCAATCCGGTTGGGAGATAGATGTATGATATAAATGGTTTACTATGTGTGATTTCGGTTACCCTAGCGGTTCCTAGGCCATAGCTTCGGGTTGCCGACCAATAAGATTTCTTAAGCAGTATATCTCTTATTAAACTATCCAGAAAGTATGAAAATAAAACGCGGCGAATAGAACAATAAATCAAAAAGGACTGAGGGTACAGTACCAAAGCATGACTAGACATTTTTCTAGAGTAACGAACTAAAGCTTCTTAACCAACTAAAGTATGAAAAGATGATTAAATTTTTTTTTAAAAAATTAAGAAAAAGATTTCCCGACCTACCAACTCTAACTTGTAACTTGAACCACACTTTATTTTCACGTTTTTTCGTATCAGCAGATCAATTTTGAAACTCGCTGAGGGCATGTTTGATGCTTCGAGGCAAACAAGATAGACCTAGTTGTTGGGTGATGACGCCCGGGTAACAAGGAGGGAAACACTGTAACTGCACTTCCCAGGCGAATCCAACACGACAACGGAAACCACATTCAAACCCCCAAACTTCTTTTTTGGCTTTGCCACCTTTCGGCGGAAGCCTTCATTCTTTTTTCTGCGAGCTGTTTACTCCGTGCTCCTTTTTATACTCGATATTTTTGAAAGAGTAATGCTACTTGTCAGAGAAGAGCTTAAAAGATGTCCAATAACTGAACTTCTATCACGTGAAATCAGAATCTTGAACTCTAAAACAAATTTACATATGGTTGAATGTCAAAATTTTGAGTCCCGGCCGGAATCCTTTGGGCAGGATCGAAGCCCCCCATTACGCATTAAGGGTTAAAATATGCGTAGCTCAACAAAACACTTACTTCTTGAGACGACTCCTGAGATCCTTTATTTGTTCATTCTTGTTCTGCAACATCTGCTTCATGTTCTTGTATTGTGCTGTCTCGTTGAACTTCTTGGTAAGTTCCTGTGAACACAAATATTGTCCATGACGCTTTCAGGTTATATCTACATAAATGTAAAAGGTTCGCTTTACCAAAGGTTTAACAAGATATTATGTCACAATTGATCATACCTCTTGGGTTCTCTCCAGTTCATGCTGTAGCCGTAGAATTTCATGCTAAAAAGAAAATGTAGACAGTATCAAAATTCTGTAAAAATAGCTGGCTGCACAGCAACAAACACTGCTCGCACAGTTAAGTATCGTAACGTTTCAAACTAACTTTACATTTGAACAATCACTGACAATACCTGTAACAACCATACCAAGTCAAATTCAGAAGTTTAAAAAAACTCATTGCGCTTTCTACTTTAAACCCTTGCACCTTTAAGCATTCCAATTTAACGTCATCAGATAAATTGCAAGTTCAAATGGTTTTACCTTTGTATCTGCAAGTTCCTCTCCCAAGGAAGCACTTCCTGCCATCCCCTTCTCTCGAGCCTACAGAACAAGGTGTTTTCTATGAGCAAAACTAATAACCTTGGGGAGCATAGAGTGGTATTCCACTAATAGATGTAACACACCGAGTAATTTCATTGTAATATTCACCATAAGGAATAGCTTACTTTGAAAGCGAGGTGCCGGTATTTCTGAGTGTTTTCAGCACGAATGATTCTGAAATTCTTTGTTTGTTCTTACTTCCTACTGATGTTTCTATGGTCTTCTATTTGTATCTGTACACTGGCTGTGAGTGTCTGTGTACCCCTCATATTCATGTTTGTATTTATATTTGGTAAGAAACATAGTTATATGATGGGCCCGGCCAACAAATGCAATTTCAGAAATTTATAAAACAAACGCGCGTTACCACGATAATTTCAGTCCCATTACTTCATTTTAAGTTGCTTCAAGGTCCCCTTTCCCCAAGACAATTTACTTCAAACTCAAAGACTGACTGCAAGATTGTGGACCATATTGGCACGAGTACAATTATACAACAGATAATGGTGAATATCAGTCACGTGTAAGACACATGCACACCTACAACCTCACCACTAACCTAGCAAATATTTGTATGCACCAAATTTAAGCTTCAAGATATTTTCTTGGAACTATAACGAAAAACTTCAGTTTGCAAGGAATTGGTGGCCCCAAGAAATAGTTATCCAAAACCCAGGACATCAAGAAATTCCAGGTGGCGAACGAGCACTGTGTTTAATGATAGCGATGAGATAGTAAAAGTGTCTAAGTAAAAAAATTACCTTTTGAAGATCCATTTTAAGGGATGACATTTGATGTTCCACGTCAGCAAGTTCTTTGCTGTATTGCTGAAAGCATTGCATATAACTGTTAATTACAGTACTTATCAGTGTTGTTGGCTGAAACATCAACAACTTAAATACAGTCATGCAGAAGCCATAAATAAATTAACAAACAAACTGCGCGGCACACGAGCCGGAAGCACGATAAATTGATTCGATCTCTCTTTACACTTATAAATACCATAACACAAAGAACCATTACAAGATCGATTACTTAATCAAACTCTCGTCCATGATTAGAATTGCCTTTCTCTTTCCGTTACCAATTAACACTGCCATTCATTGTTCATTTATGAGAAATCCATATTCTAATGAATTTGGAACGTAAATCAAAGGAATTGTTTTTACTGTATAGAGGTGTTCTAATGAGTTAGTTTTGGACTGAAATTGAACCAACCTTAGCATTGCCCTTGCTCTTAAGCTCTGCCTGTGTGTGTTCCAGGTTGGCCATAAGTCTGCTCTTCTCATCCAACACACTGGTAGCCTATGTGCACAACATTGACACAGTTACAATCATGAACTCAATGCAAGATAGATTACTAGAAAGTCTTAAATAAATACAGATATTGGAAACGAATGACCCTTTTGTTTCCTCATAGACCCAGGGTCAGTCAGTCTTACAGAGCAAAGCAAAGGGCTTGGGCGATGAGGCCCAAAGCCGATCCACAATTGACTTTTGTACCAGCACTGAATTTTAAACTGCCAATAAATCACCCCTGAGTCTCCAGGGATGATTCTTTTGTCATATTTTCCACAATACAGTGTAGACTACCAATTATTTTACAGCTCCATTTCACTGTAATTTTGCTACTGCAAGCCCTGAGCATATATTATAGGAAGCAATGTGATTTACATTGTACAACGCACAAAAAATCTTTGCCACATAATTGATGTAAAAACATGTCTCACCCTTGTCTCCAGTCCCTTGATTCTTTCTCGTAGTTTAGCATTTTCCTCATTAAGGCGATTAATTTCCTAAAAAGCAATGTTAATAAATAAAGAACAGATAAGTACAATATTACATGTAAATCTTTTAA
This sequence comes from Parazoanthus swiftii, assembly GCA_025403585.1. NCBI lineage: Eukaryota > Metazoa > Cnidaria > Anthozoa > Zoantharia > Parazoanthidae > Parazoanthus > Parazoanthus swiftii. The sequence continues at coordinate 14,384 of JAOBYE010627741.1, forward strand.
TTAAAAGTAATTATATCTTTTCAAAAACAGGCAGATAAATCTTATTGTCTTGACAGATTTTCTAATTATACAGTACCTGTAAAATTCATTGAGGGAGAGAGGTATTTGGCTTATTTAAAAGAAATGGAGAAAGACAGAAGTCAGGCATTTCGGTCCAGTTATCAAATGGCATACATATACTACATGTAACTGTGACCATGCAAGGGCAAGCAGTAACAATAAAAATAGAAAATATTAGAATTTAAAAGGCAATATCTACCAAGGTTTTCTGTGTTTTTAGAAAAAAAATTAAGTATCAATTGAACGTGCAATATATTTAGTATTCAACTCCACGATCGTTTGGGGTTTTTAGCACTACCCTCCATCCTTTCCTGATGTAAACATCCTGATAAAAATGCCCCCTTAACATGAACCCACTTCCAACTACATGTACATACATGTACTCAAAGAAGTTATGCATTGGCTGTTACATTTTTTGAAACAGCAAAGACTGTTAGTAAATGGGAAACATGTTTGGATAATGTAAAATGTTAGCTTATTTCTCATCTGCTTGTTCTGAAATGTTTACACTGTGGCCACTAATAACATGTACCCCTGGATACATGTATAAATTCCCTCTCCATTTACAGTATATGCCTAACCAAATCCCCCTTGTAAGCTTGTATGAAGCCTAAGGTTTACATGCAGGACTTTACATGTATTATATAAAATATTATGCAATTTGTTGTTGTTTTTTCCTAAAAATAATGTATTTTGTGTACAGTTTTGTTTCATTGTCATGGCAACTAAGTTGTTAATCAGTCAGGTAATCTTATACACAACACTCGATAAAAAAAATCAGAAATTACAGTTTACAGAAGTTAAATTTCAATAAAGAAAGGAAAGGGACATTACAATGTTGTTTGATACTACCGCAATAAGTTATTGAATGGACAGGCACAACTTTTATATCTTGACCTTTGCTATGTACACTATTACACGTGAGGACTGGTCAAATTAAGGGAAACAGCACAGATAAGATAGATACATAAAGATAAGTAATTTCAACACAATGTACATTGAATTTAATCATGTAACAAAGACCACATCTTTAATGTTTGTGACTATGTCGAGTTATGAAAGAATGTATCAGCTATAGCCAGTGCTGAGGAGAACGTGTTCTTACACAGTCTCGTAAAACAGTACTGCACAAACTACAGTGTTCAATTGTACCAAAGTTTCAAGCACTTAAATGTAGCAAAATCCTGATAAGTTTGTAATCAGTGGTTACAATTATTTACACCGAATCAGAAGTTATTGACAGAAGAAATATATCACCCAGCTTTACCTTCTGTTGAACTTGAATCAAATCTGTAAGAATTTCTTTTTCTGAGGTTTGTAATATCATGGCCATAGTACAAGTTGAAAGTCCATTGCAATTATAACCACTGCATGGCTTTAAAAACTATATCACAAATGAAATGGCTTGTGAAGGTCTTCAGATAAATACTTTGCTGTTACTCCATCCATCACTATGGCTGCATCTACTGTTTGCATTGTAACTAAGGGTCTACAAATTAACATAATTTCCAAACGATGTTTTTCTAACTGTTTTGAGGTTAAGAGCCAACTGCCAAACTTGGGGTAAATTCAACCAATGGCCCAAAAACAATTGTTTCACATTGACGAAAAAACAAAACAATTACATCCACATCTATTTCTAATTGCTTATTAGTTTTGTACACTGAAACATGTTCCAGACACAATTAAACTTGGGTCTATTTGAACACAAAGCAGTAATCATACTATAGGAATGGTATTGAAAATGTAACAATTATTAACCTTATTATTAACAGATATCTGGTGCAAAATATTTAACAAAATTTAATATGAAGCATGGTGTAAATATCAAAATAATTTTTGTAACTATCACATCTATTAAGTATTCATGAAGGAATTAAGTAGAGTGTTGTGGCTTTGGTTCATAAGTATTTAATAAGCATAATTATGCAATGATGCACATAAATAATTTATGTCAGTCTGTAATTATAAAACTTTAACAGTTAGTAAATTGTTCCATAGTTCCCCATTTAAACTCATCTCTACGGGAAGTTTGTGGCTCACCATGTTCTATTTTTATATATCAGAAAACTATTATGGAAATTAAATTTTTAAAAAACCAGGGATATAATGTACCATGCAAACTTTCTTCGGTTCCCAAAAACACTTGTAAGAGAATTTGCAATATCTTGAAACTGGGCTATGATTTAATTCTTGATGTTCAATAAAATCTCATGACATGTTAGTTTCAACCGAAAGTATTTTAAGAATGAAACTGATATGTAATACTCCGTATCTGCACACTAAAGGTATCAGACTGGTGAAACATTCTGTATTACCTTCATCAGTCTATAAAGTTAAAGTATCATGATGCTAACTTACTTTGTTTATACGGTCATATAGGGCTGCCATAAAAATCTCATTTCTTAATTGATAAAGAAATTAAATTTTACAGAAATTATTTGAAATTTATCATATTTTTGGAACTACTTTGGAATATCCATATCTGTTTTCAAAAACATAGTTGGATGTTTAAAAGTAGTATTCTAAAAAATATCACATTAAAATTGGATAATTTATACCTAGTAAACTTTAACATATGACTACGGTATGTATATTATATATATATACAAAATTGACATTGAATTTGTAAAATTAATATTAAAAGTTTAAATATGGTCAGTGTGAACAGATTTCAAAAAATCTTAAAAAATAATTGACAAAACTGTGTTTAGAATTCAAAATTCAGTGGGCATTATTAAATTTATAGCAAAATTTTTGATAACTGACAGCTGCCTTTTTATAACTACAATAATTATTGTTGTGAGTTTAAAACTTGACCCACCCCAGTTTTGTGCTAACAACTCAATGCAGAGCAATGACAGATTTGAAAATAACCAATTGAAAATAGAGGAAGAAACATCTGTTTTTCTAAACTTATTTAACATATAGTTTTGGTGCTGTTCAATTAAGAATGGACAGAAAGAACAGATTTGATCAGATGTAAAAAGAAGAGCAGACATATTTAACCCGTGAGCACTACATATTAAATAGAAAACTTACAATCTGTAGTAAGGCACTGCCTCCCTCATTCAAAGGTTCAAGTTTGGCAGCTTGTGACAGTTTGGAGAGTGATGGCTGAAAACAAACAACATTGATACTGTATTTGCTGGAACAGTTGTACATCTACAGTAGATCTATGGTTGTCTATTTTTTCCATGTCAGGATCCTTATGTACCTTTACAGAGAGAATGTTATACGGGCACAAATATATGAATTTTATTTTTGAGTCACTGTGGCATCATATTAAATGATCTTTTTATAACTGGCTCCAAAAGAAACTACATGTACTCTACTTCAAGAGAGAGAAAAAAATTATTATTGCCAGAAAAAAGCTCAGAAAATTATAATTATAAATTATGGTAAAAACCAAGAAAAAAATAATTGCAATCTGTCATTAGAAAAATGGTTGCCATGGAAACACAAGATGAACACATTAAAGTGCATATGACACTGTAATCTATTAAACATTTTTGGATTTGTTTCTTGCATTAGAAGTTTTAATTTGTGGCCTTAAAACATTTAATATTAAAGACAATTTGCCAGACCTAATCTAACTTTACCTTAGAAGCTCTTTGTGCAGTGGAAAACTCCCTTTCTTCAAACTTTGCAATCTCCTCTATCAGCTCTCTGACAGAATACAAGTAACAACATTTTAGGACCAAGAATAAATTCTCAGTAAATTTATTTTAAAATGACTGAGATGGATGCAAGTTCTAGGTCAACTATAATTTTATAAAAATAGCAACATTGTATAATTTTTTATGTACAGCTTTCACACAAAGCATAGCCATAATGTTAATGTATCAATCCACTATACCAGGCAAAATGAATACAATAATTTTAATTATATTAATTAATTAGCTACAAATTTCATTAATCATATTTAACACTAAGAAACAATTTGAGTTAAGACAACAAAAACTTCTTACTCATGCATCATAAATAAAAAGCTACATTCGAGCATCATGTAAAAAGTACATGATTGGGGGCCTCAGTATCCAGTGGTCTCACAAAAAAAATCAACTGACATGAATTATCAAAAAAATAAACTACATGTAGCAATCATAAATCCTGCACACTTCAAATACAGTGTACCTGTTTTCAAGTTCCGAGATATCAGCTTGTAACTTGAGGTGCCATTTCTCTGCCTGGCAGAACAACTGTCTCAAGAGCAAGGTGTTGGTATGAGCAGTATTTATAAGCTCTGACTCAACCTCTCCACGGACAACAGCACACAGGCCATCCAACATTTCGGTAATCTCATCCAGTGTGTAGGTATCCTCTACAAGTCTGCCGGAAACATTCAGAGAAGTTTTATAAGGGTAAGCATTTGTACACATAGTTTTCAAATCCAAATTCCAGGTCAGAAGTTTTCACAGCTTCCAATGGCCTTAGAAAATCCTAAAACATGTATTCCATGACTTTTTAAAAATGTAAAAATTTATGTACTGAAGGTTAATACTGCAAATCAAGGAGGTAATGTGTAAGCACAAAACTGGGTCAACCATATAATGTTACTTTGTCCAAACACCAATCTCTCATTTTGTGTGCAAGTTAACTTTGAACTTCAAGAATGAGGTCTTCCAGGGCTTGATATTGAAAGTTATAATATTTAATGACTTTCCAAGTTTTCAGTAACCATTGATATTAGCCCAGAGATATTTCAAGTTGATATATCAGAATAACAAGAAAAATGATCTATTCTGTACCTACTGTCCTTTAGATCATCAACACAACCTTCAACTGCTCGCAGACACTGCCCTCGATTGTAG
>JAOBYE010627742.1:0-12085 GCA_025403585.1 Parazoanthus swiftii
TACTACTACTACTACTACTACTACTACTACTACTACTACTACCACTACTACTACTACTACTACTACTACTACTATTATTATTATTACTACAATGTCAACCTTGTCTAAAATAGCTGTATCTAAATGACTACATAGTATGGTAAAATGTTTAAAAAATACTTACCATTGCACCTGGGCGGTTCGTTAGTCCATTGTGGCCCCAAACATTTTTGTTTGGTTTTCCCTACTACTTCGTAACCAGGCCTGCATCCCCAAATAAGGATATCATTTCTTCTATACTCCTCCTTCAACCGCTTCTGGTTAAGAACATAGGCATGCGCAGAACGTTTTGGTGGTTTGCACTTGGCAACTGAAACAATGATAGAAGTTAAAGTAAAATAAAGAGAAGTTATGTCTTATGCAAGTAAACCACTCGAGTGGTGAAGCTTTCAAGTTTTTTTGTCAATAGAACTGTTTTACAAGGGAATCCTCAACTGATATCGATAAAACACAATTGTTTTCAAGGTGAACGACTAGTTTAAGAGAAGTATTAAGTAGCTATAGAAACCAAGATCGTTTTCAAAATAATACGGTTTCATAATAAAAAAGTTTGGAGTTTACAGATAATTATAAGAATAAATGTGACATTTATAGCTACAAAGAAGACTATAAATTAGTTCAAGAAACTTTAGTTCACTTATATCTTTTTAAAGAGTTCAAAGTAAGTTAAAAGAGCAGCAGCTCAGTTACTTGGAGTTTCACGTCAAAGCGACCATCAGACAAAGACATATGTAAGTTATGACTAGCTGAGTCTTCCTTGCGCTGGGCGAAGACATGACCATGCAGCGTTCCGTCTTAAGGTAATTCAATAAACGAAAGCAGGAGCCCAAATGGAACCGGAAACGGAAGAAACGGAAAGGATTATTTTTTCTTCCGTTTCCGTTTTCGCTTCGGTCGCTTCCGTTCCAGTGTAAGCCAAAACGAATGCAAAATCGGCAGACAATTTAAAAGTAGCACAACAACACAACAATGAAAACGAGGTTTTTAAGGCCGTGTTACACGAGTCAACTTGCAACGACGATTTTCCGCGCAACAACGTTGCGTTGAAAATCGCTCCCGTGTAACTTGTCACCTGGGACGATTTCCTGCGCAACACAGAGCCCAGCAACATGTTGCGAGTTTTTGAATTGGATTCAAAAACTTGCAACACAACACGCAACATTGTTGCCCGGAAAATCGTCGTTGCAAGTTGACTCGTGTAACACGGCCTTTACCCTGAAAACTGCTCGGAATTCTGCTTCTGTTTCCGTCGTTTTGGCTTACACCGGAACACAACTTTCTGCCGCTTACGTCACAGCTTCCGTTTTTGCTTCCGTTGCTAGTGTAATATGGCAATGTTTAAGAGCGGTTTTGAGTTCAACATACCGTAGTGTACACATGCTGAAGAATATTCTACCCCGTGGCGAATGCTTGAAAGTTCTTCTGTGCAAGGTAAACACGTGGTTTGGCCTTTTTTGGGTTGGTGAGTCCCATAGTCACAATTCCTGCACACTCCCTCTTTACTTCCAAACGTCCCTTGTGGACAGTCCACTACAACAAATTTAAAAAAGGAAAAGTTTCCATCTCGAACTCCAGTACAGTTTGAATTATTCTTTATCGATCTTAAAGTGTATTCGCAAAATCACTGAAGAAACTGTGATAAAACGACAAATGATAGCTTGGAAACGAAATTATTTAGGGGCCGTCGTTCTGACGTTAAGAAAGGGTAGTTGGTTGGGGGAATTTGGTAAAAGGATCCTTTGCAGCTAGAGATCACATGGTACAAAATACGCCAAACTGGAACGCAAAAGAATGTGTAAGACTTGTTTTACATTTCCCAGTGGACTCTTGCACATTCTTTTGAGTTCCAGTTTGGCGTATTTTGTACCATTTGACCTCTAGCTGCAAAGGGCCTGTTATAGAGTAAGAACGTTCCCCCCTTTCTAATTCTCATTTATTTTCATCTCTTGCTTTTGCAATAACGACTGCGATGAAGAATGACACTTCGTTGGCTCTAAAAAGGACTGAATTGGCAATATGACAACACGGAACAAACATTGTGTCAGTTTTGTTTGAAAAATATAAAAATATGCAAAAATTGATTTAACGAGGCATGTAGAACTTGTTATAGAAGAAAATAGCCTTGATGTTCTTTCGTTACTGTAAATCTGGAGTTTGTTTTTGAGCTGCTGTCAATCATTCATCCAATCAATCAATCAATCAATCAATTAATCAATCGACCAATCAAAACTTTCTGAAGGGTAACGGAACCAATCGCGGTTCACATAATTGAAGACATGTATATTTTGTGACTGGAAAAAAAACGCCCCCTCTATCGGAAAGTTTGGTTCTCTTTGAAGGTTTGGTTAACGGCATACATGACAAACTTCAGAGAAATAATGAAACCTCACGGATCACTTGAAACCAAAACCGTGACAACTTACCACACAGAAACCCATTTTCGTGAGCATACTGTCCCAAGTCGCACCTTTGCGAGAGAAGTCTAACTGTTAAATTTTGTGGTTCACCAACGAAAGCATCATCATCCAATCGTACTTTCAACAATCCGCTTTCCACAGCTTGTTTTAACGTCCTAAAGTTATTGCCAAGGGTTATTCTTGACTGTGCGAAATTAGTCAGCGCTTCCTCGTCTGAAACTGGAGAAAATGCTTCATATCTCACTTTCCGCCCTTGAACAACGAAAGCTACAGTTGCTTCAGAAAGGGAGTCATTCACATAGCTGAACTCTGTAATCGTTGTCTCATTTGTTCCCATTGCTTGTGAGATGGTGTGGATAAATCTCTGTCTCGCCGATCCGTGTAAGTTAATCGGTACACGTTGTAAATTATGCTGAGAAACAAGAGATGAATTAGAGCTGTTTGCTTCAGGGACTGTGACTTTGAGTTTTAGAAGCATTCGCGGTTGACCTATGGAACCACTCAACACGTCTACTCTTGCTTTCTGGCTGCGCACAGTTCCATGTCTATTTGTGGCTTCACAGTGGTAGTACCCGGCATCGTCGAAGCTAAGTTTTTCTTTGTACAGGAACTCATTTGTCTGGTTTGCAAGCTGAGTTTCAACAGGTGATTGTTCACGTGTTAAAAACCACTTAAACAGAGGCTTAGGTCGGCCGGTGCCGTTACAGACAATGTACAGAGGCTCACCACTACCAAAGAATAACGCGATGTTCGACGGATGTTGCGTTATGATTGGTTTGCTTTCTACCGTTATTAGAGTATAGTTTGACCAAACACTCCCAATGTGATTAGAGGCTTTACACTGGTAAGCGCCGGTACTGCTGGAAGATGCATTAAAGATAGTTAGTGTACTGTTCATAGCCCCTTTGATAATTCTGTCGTTCCTGTACCATTCGTAACGGACCCTGCTGCCAGATTCAGCTTTACACGAAATTGTCCTTTGTTCACCTTGCAAGACAGTTACGTTCTGTTCGGTTGTTCTCTTGAGTTCTGGCATTCTGCCACACAATAGCACAGTGTCGTTACTTTGGGAAAGAAGCCTCTTTACTCGAGCAACAATGTCACGTGCGTCATTCTTAGTGAGGTTTAAGGTAAGAACTCTATCAATGTTCTCCTTTAGTGGCAGAATTGATTGTTCAATTGACAATGAGTATGGGTCGTCAATGGATTCGTACAGATTGAGCAACTTTTCTAAGATTACCTCGATACAATCGCGAGCTCCAGTGCAGTCAGATAGTTTTCTCAGTTTGGGCAAAACATCAACAAAACTTCTCCAGCTAATCAAGGTGTCTTCCCAATTCCGTGCTTGGTTTTCTTCCCTTCCCTTAAACGCTTCGAGCAAGTGGACAAAACCTTTTGGCAATGACCCGTTCATTGCATCCCCTTTCTTAGTCTCAACTTCGATGCCACGACTGTCCATGTTGCTATTCCGAATGAAATCTTTGAAAAATTTCTCGGACACTGATACTGCAAACTCTAAGGAATCTACAATATCTCCCAGAAACAAATTTGCGTTTCTCGAGAAAGCGCACGATTTCGAAAACGCCACAATTCTGTTTAGTTGTTGAAATTGTTCATTTGGTATTGTGCCGTTTTTCTGTTCAATGTACCTCCTTCGTCTTGAAGTATCCTTCTGGTGTTTCAGCAATAAACTAGTTATGTGTTTGGCAGTTTGCAATAACGAGCGCTCGTTGTTAAAATCCACTGGTACATCATGCAAAGATTTTGAACCTTCTGCTGTTTCAAGGAAGACAGTGGCAAATGTTGGAGGTTTTACCTCCGTAGAGACTGTTAATGAAAAATGTATTGCTTCAATTGACACGTATTTGTGCTCTGACTGAGTCCCCATCAATTTCATTCCCAGTTTCAGAGTTCTTTTTTCTTGGGACTTCACTTTATCAAGATCAAAAGCTTCTTTAGATAATGAAGACTGTCGGAGACGTGCTTTAAGTAACTGTTTTTCATTGCTTGCTATTCTGTGCTTAACTCTTAGTTTGTCCAACTGTAATTGAAGTTCACCGACATTTTTTGTCAGCTGTCTCATTTTTTCATATCTATTAAACTTCGTAATGTTCTCGATTTTGTGTTTTCTTCCGTACATTTCGATTTTGAGAAGGCTTTTAGCGTTTTGTTGTACACACGTGGGGTCAACAACTGTTACGTTACTCCCACGGACAATGCACTCGTAAGGAATTCCATAACCCGGAGGTAGGATTGTTTTTTGAACAGAGCAATCAAACGAGTTGATTGTTTTCTTTTTGGTTACAAGACGCGTAACACGGTTAATATAGTACACGCGTCTTGGAGCACCAGGAACTCTCCAACACGTTCTGCTGCATCCAAGAAAAAATGATAAGAACGGAGATCTTGTGTCACAATTCCCTCCGCAAACCGTTGGTCCGTCGTTAGGTACCAAGTAAAAAGTTATTTCCTTAAACTCCTTGAATTCTTCAACATCTATTTCCTTTATAATGACTTTACACTTTTGTTCTTTGATAATTCTTTTGTTCTCACACATCTGCGGAATACTCATTACAAGGGAAACGTAAGGACATTTGTTAATTTTGTGCAGTTCCCGACGAATCAACTGTTCGGTGGTAGAAAGGTTTGCAGCGAAGTATATTTTGGCTTTGGTAAGCTCCAGCCGCGTATAGTTAAGCTCTCTTTCTTTCATTCTCTTCTTTTTTTCCAAATGTTTCAACACACTGTCCTTCTTGTCAATGAGTTTTGAAATTGTTTGCTTTCTTCCTTGAGCTTTTTTCAGTTCTTCTTTTACGTTTTCTACTCGTCGTAGTGCCTTCTGTACGATTTGCTTGGTGTAATTGTTAACTTGTGACTCTAGCAAGGAAACAAGCTTAGAACTCTTGTTCATTTTTCCCTTACCATGGTACATTAAAGATGTCCATTCTGAGTCTCCGATATGAGCTAAAATTTGCAGTGATGTTGGGAACTTTTTAAGTAGAAGCACTTCAGTTTCAATCTCTAAATTTTCTCCTTTCAGCACGCCTACTACCTCTTTTGAAGAGCCAAAAATACTCATTTTACTTTCGAAACGAACATCCATGTTTTTCAGTTTGCGGTCAATCCATAAGGCAACTTTGCTTTGCTTTGACAAGCTTAACAAGCGTCCAAGTTTCGATGGAGTTGTGACTTTCCCTAAGACTAAAACTGATGGTTCTTTGACTGATAAATGAGGAGGCAGGTTTTGCGAAAAAGATCCACCACTGGAAATAAGTTCAACTGTCATGTTGATGTTTTTAAAGCACAGTTGCTTGATGCATATCTTGCCGAACTGATTTATCTTGATCCCGCTCAGATTCTGCCTGACTAGCGATCGCTTGATAAACAGCGGAATGGATTTTGGGAGCATAGCCAAGATTTCTTCAAGTCTAAAGATCATGCTTTGCTTCGTATTTTTCAGTTTTTTACCGTCAGTTTTGAGTTCTGAAATCAAACCAGCGACAAGTTCTTCAAAATCTTTAATCATCCTCCTTATTCCTCTTACGCTGTGTTTCAGCTGCTTGATAACGGAAACAGATTTTGTACCGTAAACGATTTTTCTCGCTTTTCGCAAGAGACCTAACAAATGTCTCGCTACTATGGTAGGCTTTTGAATTCCGGCGTGTATATCTGATGTCATTGATTCTATTTCTTCGATAACTTCCAAGAACTCTGTCAATGCAAGTCTTAAAGTTCCAAGCAAACGTATGAGCTCTCTGTTTCTCAATAAATCAGTTTGCTTTCCGCCAGAGATCTGATGATAAATATAGATCTGAATCGGTTCATTTCTGTCGGTTCTGATTACGGCCGACAAAGGACTATTTGCGAACAAGTTACGATTTCCATTCACGGTCAGAAAGATGCCTTGCGAGGGACATTCCTGCTCATTTACCATTTTCCCTGGAAAAAAAACAGAAACAGTTTGAGAACAACATCAAGTCTTGTTATCGTACTCCTGTGTGTGGCGGTAAATGTAATTTAGTGCAGATATATTCAACAATTTTAAACCTAACTGATGTAGATTATCAAACTGAGAACAATGATGTAGTGTAGCATAAGTACACGACAGTTCTAATCTTCCAAGTACTGAACGGCATTTTTCGCCAATACCAACAGTTTGTCTTTCATTCTACAACAATTTTTTTCTTTCTTTGCTTATCTTTTTTTTTTTACCTTTTTGCTTCAAACAAAGTCACCAGTGTCCTCCAAGGTAAAAAAAGGATTTCAAAAACGCAAATCATCTGAAGAACTTTTGTGAATAGTTCGTGTTGTTCATTGGCTACTTAAGTAATGAAAATAGAACTGGATACCCCCCCCCCCCAAACACACACACACACACACGACGGTTCCAGAAAGCAATTGCCAATTCAAGCGCAAATATTTCATGGACGAACAATATACAATCATTGCGACGTAGTTCTGATAATCATTTCCAAGCAGCATTTTTTAGTCACAGGCAATGTGCAAGAACGATAGCGTTCGAAAACCTGTCAGGAATTAATTTTGTAAAAAACACTTGTTAGAGCAGTGCAATCTGGCATCGATTGGGAAGTTTCGTAGTTAGATTTGTTATAGTTGGTAACTTTACACAAGCGGATTAATAATGTGCACAAAAGATTCAAAAATCAAAGAGATAATTACCTCCAAATTTTGCAATGCTTGTTACTTCATTCGACTGGAAATGAATGCTAAAAGCCTCATTCAGCGCGTGGGTTGTTAGATTCACAGCGATGCGACCTTTCATGAACAACTTCAGTGGAAGAGAGAACCCCTCGATTATCAGCTGTGGAAGACAGTCTGCGTTTTAGTTGCTGGCTATGTTTTAAAGACAAAAGAATGAACTTATACGAAGGTTTTTAAGCCATAAAGTAAACTTTTAAACTTAAGTTCATTTGCTTATTTATTCAAATTAATCAATCAATCAATCAATCTGGCAACAATTTAGTAAAACAACAGCTGCAAAGTCACATTGGTTTACGTTAAATGCAAGGCTCCCTCCAATTATAAACCTTATTTTCGGGGGGAAGACTTATAATCCGAAAGCTAATCGGGGAGTATGTTCGGGGGGATCATATTCGGGGGATTTATATTTGGAAGTTCACGGTGTTTATTTATATACATTCTCAAAACATTTTTTAACATGAAAAATCTGGATTTAGAAAGGGGTTTGTCTGTACTCCCGTGCTTGGACTTCCCTTGCACTTACTTAGGTAATGCTGCACTTACGGTTTCGAGGTTTGTAATGTCGACGAAAGCTTCTCCTTCCACTTCCAAGGCTATTTTCATCATTTTCTGGTCACTGAGGGATGTCCGTACTCTCCCGCGCATCCACAAGTTATGCTCGAACTTACTATCGTTACAAAATCTTTGTTCCATTTTTGCATTGCTATCAAGTGCTTTGATAAACTCTGAACTGGGTTTGGAGAAACCAAGTGATAAGATATCAAGTTCCCAACCTGCGGTGGCAATATTTTGTAATAATTCTGTCAGTTTAAGCTTTTGTGTGGCTGTTTCTCCCACGTTCCAAAACACAGCTTTGGTACAGAGATCGACAGCAAAGCAAGTATCTCTGTTTGGTTCAATTGAAGCTTTACTGCCCTCGATAGTGGCGATATAGTTAACGACTGGAAGATAGTAGATGACGGACGAACTAGGTGAAATAGGAAATTTTGAACACGGACCAGATTCTTTCATCCTTTCCTTGTCCAGGGAAGCAACAATGTTATTCACATGGAAAATGCTACTCCGGGGTACTTCAAAGAATAACCAATCTGGAAAATGTTCAGAAACAGCCTTAAGGAATGAAATGGGCATGGCATCCAGATTTACAATTTCCGAAATCGATTTGGATTGCAGTTTTAAATTAAAACATGTTTTATGCTTCCGAATTCTGTCAGTTTGTGTCATATCCGTTTTTAGCAAATTACGGAGAAGTTTGGCGTTCCAACCTTCGTCAAAGGACAAGTCACTCAAATCAGTGCCTATGAGAGACAGTGGGATTAGAGTCTGGTCGCCCACACTGACATGCGTAATTCCTCGGGTTGCGTGTTTCCTCTCAGAGCTATAAAACCACGGCTGCGTTGAAAAAAACTTTATCGGGCACGAAAAATCTCCTGTGCTTGACGTCATTGCATTACAACCAATGGGAATAGTGCCTTCTTTTATTCCTAGTTTTGTGTAGATGCTTTCGTTGTGTGTCACGTCTTTTACTATAAAAACAAAACTCTTTTTTGGAGCACGAAATTGTCTTTTGCTTGTACCAGCAAGAACATAAGATACAACTGCCAGACCTGGATGGTCCACTGCTTTCACCGAGAAATTGACTTGCGTTTGTGGATAGGATAATGTATAAGGACAAGCAGGGATAAACTGCAGGTTTGAAGATGATTTCAGAATTATCTTCAGTTTCTTTGAGGGGCGCGCCTTTAATGCAAGCAAACGTGAGGTTTGTCCGACTCCGAGTTTAGGGTAAAGCGGTGTTTGAAGGACTCCAGTTTCGCAGAAGACTCCCTCAAAACCAGTGTCCGTGCAATCACATCTGAACTTTTTCTGTTTAACCACTATACAAGTTCCTCCATTGCGACACCGATTTGGCAGGCAGCTTTTGGATTCTAAAAAGAAAAACAATTGCATAACAAATATTAACCAGAAGCATATAAGGCTAGTCTTATGAACTTCTGTTTTAACTCAATAAACGTGAATGTTGTTTGATGCGTAAAGACAGAATCAAGTTTAAATATTTTTTACCTTACGATTCTAAAGAGTTTCCCCAAAATATGTCCCCATGTTTAGTAAGAATGCTTTTTGCTTTGTCAATCACATAGCAATCACTCCTATTTTAAATGACATAAACGCAACATAGCTCTAATTTAGTTTTAAGTCGTTTAGGCAAAGATTGGACCTACACAAATGGAAGAAAGTATCGAACTACGTAAGGACAGCTTTGAATTATTCCTATCTGGGCCGGGCCTTTTAGGCCTTAAAATAGCTGTTGGGGAGGTAAAATATGTGATATTGGATCAAATGAAATGATATAACATAGAAACAATGTTTGGGTGAAGATTTACACTTTAAGGTGTTTGGGAGTGGTGTCGTTATGATGACGTCATCATGACGTCATAAATTAGTCGTTTGTCGTATTTTCTGTTTTTTTCCAAGAAACTCAAGTTTAAAACATTTAATGAGTCCAATATTATCATTTTGTTTATGTAATAACCCAATATTGAATCAAATAGAGTTTCTGACACAAATTCAATCCTTGTAACAAAGCATAAAGTCATTTTCCGCCGGCATAAATCTTGTTGTTTCTGTGACATATTTCAAGTATTTGTTCCGTAACTTCAAAAACCGTTTACAGCGCAAACTAGTTAAAAATATACAAAAAAGCGTGTTGAAAATGTTTTTCACAATAAACGGTAAACATTCTAAAATTTAATGTTAAACTGTCTGACAAAATCTGGCAACATAAAAAACCAAAATTCGCCCACAATGCATTGCAGTCAGAGCTCTTACTAAATTATAACACTTACTTGACATATTGTAAGCTAGATAACGTCACTGATATGATATAAGAACATGTACAATGAAAAAGTGCATTTCTGCCAATCTTAATTATGCTTCCTAGCATAAAATGAGAAAAAACAGTGTTGCAAAACCTTGTTATTATGGCAACAGTCCGCCAGCTGACACACCCCAATACATATCAAAACTGACAATCTTATAAAATTTTACAAAAAGTCACCAAATTTGGTCTCTCTATCTTTTACCACTGCAGAGAAAATTAAGAAAAACTAGCTGAGGCGGCACTTTGTGCCCCACAGCCCGGATACTTTAGTAGGGTTAATCCCGGGCGCCTAATTTAATTATCCAACATTATCGTCACATTGTCTTGTAGACTCATCGCAGCGTTATATTAGTGTTAGTCGCAGCTCCTGGCCAGGGGTACCACATCAACTTGAGGTGGGGAATTATAAAACCCAACATCGAAGGTTATTGATTACTGGCCTGGGCCGGGTTGTTCAAAGCCCGATTAGTACTAATCCTGGGTTAACTCTTAATAAACCTGTAGAGTTAACCCAGGATTAGCACTAATCGGACTTTGAACAACTGGGCCCTGGGTTCGGACGTCTGGGATTTCAGACCTGGGGATATGGTAAGCCTGAGCTCGTGAGTCTGGAGTTACAACTTGGATCGGAAATCGATCGGGGATCGTCGATCCAGGATTATAATAGAGATCTAACATCGTGAATCAAAGGTCTGAGTCGGCATCACATTCCTGCGTTTACTGTAACTGAGTCACAAATCCGGAAACTTAATGATCATTTACAACAGAAACATAATAAACTCTCTCACTTAAATCAGCGTTACCTTTGCAATAAAAAGGTGCCGTTTGCCAAACAACTTGCGATGAGTTTGTTGTCAGGACACATTTTGCCTTTCCAACCCCCACACCGTAATAGCCGTTGGCACACACAAAATGGCACGTAGACCGGTATCTCCGATCACATGGTATTCTGACTGCCAAGTTCTTTCCAATCGGACGCAGCACGGGGCATCGCTTGGCTTAAGGAGAAAAACAACCTCGAGTTCAAAGCTGTATAACACCAAAAACAACAACAACAAAAATAAAAACAACAACAGTGACAGCGCTTATTTTTTTTCTTTACCGCAAATGATAATGCGATAATCTACAAGTGCAGCAAGGTAGTAAGGGCATCCAACATATAGACGAAACTACGCTAGTTTGATACCTTTTGGAAGATTTATTCAACTTGTAACGGTAAACAAAAGTGTTAGGTATTTGTTTACTATATCAGTATTATTATTATTATTATTATTATTATTATTATTATTATTATTATTATTGATATTATTGCTTTTGTTGTTCTCATATTAGTTACCATCTGTGTCGAATATATATCATACACCATAAATCTTTGCCTCCAATTTTTACCTTTTAACACAATCCTCACCTTGACAATTTGTTTGAACTCCAGTCCACTGTGGGAAAAGTTGACAAGTCCGATTGGTGGAACCCTTGATGTAGTACCCAGGCTCACAAGAGAAAGAGCACGTGCTTCCTCTAAATTTTCCTGTACAGTTCATCTTTCCATGGATCGGAGCGTGCAAGGACTCACATTGTAGCGCTGAGGAAATCACCACAAAATGTGAAATACTACGTATTTAATCTTTTATTTTTTGGCGAGTATGCCGTCGGCATTTTTGTTATACTTGCGTTAACGGTTTGCCCCACTTGGTCGTTACTTTGCTGTGCCACCGAGCTTCGTATATACGGCGTACTCAAATGTCATGCCAGTTAACTTCCTCTTGTTCTCTTACAAACCCTTGTACTCCCGCCACTATATTAAAAAGTTAATTCCATGGCAAATTGAAAGGGTCTTAAACCACCCTGCTTTGAATTGAGTTTCATTTACACAAAAATGAGTTCGGTGACCTTCGTTTTTATTTATTGTTTTGTTAAGAAAACAAAGTGATACGTTTTTGGAACTTTAGTAAAATTTTGCGAATCGAATTTAAAATTTCGGAAGATTATTAATTACTCGCGGCCGAAGGCGAGCGAGTCTTAAATT
>JAOBYE010627853.1:0-12083 GCA_025403585.1 Parazoanthus swiftii
CTACCATCACCAGCTGAGCTTTTATTAGGCAGATCCATACAGGACAACCTCCCGAGGAAAATCCCAAGAAACTATGCCAGCGACGAAGTGATAGACAGGCTTGAGTACAGACAGGAACAGCAGAAATTCTATTACGACAGAGGCAGTAATCCCTTACCATCACTTCTCCCTGGCCAGCAAGTCCGCATCCAAGACCCAGTATCCCACAAGTGGAGACCAGCTGTAGTCAAAGAGAAGTTACACGATCTGCCCCGGTCGTACAAGGTTACAACAACAACAGGGACAGAGCTACGTCGAAACCGTCAACATGTCCGAGAAACCTCGAGTACCTCCAATGAACCAGTAAGAGAGCCAAGCCTACAGCCAACGAGCCCTCCACCCGCCCTAAGTGAAAACAGACAAGAAGAACTGGTCAAACCTCAGGTCGTCACTCGAAGTGGACGTGCAGTAAAACCCCCACAAAGATATGGGTTTTAGGACAATGTTTAGAGACAAACAAGGAATTGTTGAGTTGAACACTAAATTGGCCACAGGAAAACACTCCCAATTTGAACACTGCAGTAACATAATGTATTAGGAAAAGGGGGATGTAATGAGATGTATAAACATTGAGTGAGCATGCGCGAGTGAGTGAGTGAGTGTGTTGTCGGCGTGTACGTGTGTGATCATCAGCAAGCGGGAAAACAAGTTCACAGAGATTTCAGTTACCAGAATAAAAGAAGTAAGAAAACCGCTCGAGACTATTACAAGCTTTACACATTTGCTGGGGAAATAACTGGAGGGCACGTCCCCCAGCCCCTCCCCTTGCTATGGCCCTGTAACCTAGGGTTGTAGTCTAAAACTAAAGAGACAACTTTCTTTTTGGCTTTGATTCTCGGTTAAAACAAATTACTAGATCTATTGTTACCAAAAGCTGTGTCAAACTTAGACTCGACTAAAAGTGTTGGATATTCTTGGTTCTTGAGATAATGTTTGTATTCAGCACTCCTAGCTTGTACGATCTCATCAGAGGAACGATTCCATTTCAGCCTAAGTGCAACTCTATAAGGAGGAATTGCCTGTTTACAATACAAGGGGTGTAAACTGCTATATGGCAAGTACAAATGACTTTCAGTTGGTTTAGCATAAACAACAGTCTCACTACACCGTTTTTCTAATGTAAATTTTTGCTAGATCCATTCCCTTGTGGGGGCTAAAAGTCATTACTCGGTCAAATTTTTGGCTCATTAATTCAACATAAACATGACTTTTAGCTCCCACGAGGGAATGGTTCTAGCAAAAATGTGAATTAGAAAAATGGTGTATTAGGCCTTTCCTAAGTGTGAGAGTCAATTCCAGCGCATTAAGTTTATCACTTGAGTACACAAGCTCGAATTTGATAGTTGGAAACAGAGAACTGATGTAATTGGTGAAGGCCAATAGTTTCTCATCGATGTAACAACACCAGATTGGGTTTGATGGGTTCTCCTTCCTTAGCTAAAATATTAATTTTCCCCATTGCCATATCTGTACTCTTTCACGCGTTCTTTCGGCCCATAGCGTGTTTTTGAATATAATGATTACCGGAAAATTCACTGTTAGTGGATTCTAGGCAGAGTTGCACTGCGTCTAGAACACAACAGGATGGATTAGTATATAGTTCTTAAGGCAAAGACGAAATGATTAATTTTTGTATTAGTGTTATAATAGCAATTTGAAAGAGGTTCAGACAGGGAAAACCTGCGAAATGAGCAAACCTGAACTATCGGAAAACAAGGGAAGCTCCAAATACAAACAAACAAAACGACGAAACCAAGTATTTATTTTTTTCTCTTCCATATTGTTCTGTAGGACATATCCATAGCACTGATAACATCGCAATTGCTGTCTGTCATTTTCCATAGCATCATCACCAGTCTTTGTTGTCATCATCACCAGTTATCACTTGTCATCATCATCATCGTCGTCGTCGTCGTCGTCGTCGTCGCCGCCGTCATCATCATCGTTAAGTAGCTTCAACTCCTCCTGCGCCTTCAATGCGACGTCCTTCCATCCCTCGGCCACATTCAACAGCTCCGTGTGCCAGTAGGTCTTGATATCTTTCGCCAGACCGGTCAGGTACGCTGAACAGATGTCCTTGGCTGAACTCTTACCATAAGTAGTTAAACCTTTATCAAAGCTTCTACTTTTCTGTAAAAAAAATCAAAATCTGTGTTTTCTTTTCCGGCTGTCACTAACATTCCCTAGAAAATATCTCTTTCATACGACTCAGAACTAAAACGAACAGACGAGTAAAAAAATCAAAATCTTTCATTTTCTATTAACTTAGAGACCTAAGTAACATTAAGCTTAATGGTTATATTTGCTGGGAAATGACATAATGACACTAGCCCTAAAACTCTACTTTTTAAAACTTTTCACTCTGAGTTCCTTCACAGATGCATTCCTACAATGTAACAGTGTAAAATCTACAATTTAGAAAAGTGCACCTTTTGTGAAAAAGGACCAGAAAATTTCATTCATCTTTTTATTGGATGTAAACCTACCATTACGAAATACCGCGCATGATAGCCCAACGGTCGTTTCCCATCAACACGAATTGTTATGTTCACGTGACAGTCGTTAATATCAGCCTTTGTGTCTGCAGTGCACTGTGGGAAGAACTTCTGTCTGTCCGCTGTGTGTTTACCAACACCGAACCCTTCCCAGATTTCCTCCTTATCGTCGTAATTCACAAAACCGTGTTTTGCGCGATAACCGTTTATCTGAACCTGTGGAAAAGTATTTTCGCATTAATTTTTTAATATGTTTTTTTTATTCCATTGCGAAAGTTTAAGGGTATTCATTCTATAATGTTGAAATATGATTACAGTTTTATTTCCTAGATGAAAATTATCTTTATGTAAACTTGGCTACCTTGTTTTGAATGAAGTACGTTATTGCTCATTTATTCATTATCATCACCAGCAGCATCAACATCAATATCAGCATACCAGTGAGTAATAGTATTATCATTTTTATTGTTATTGTCATCATCATCTTTAAAATGTATATATCGGATATTACAATTTTGGTTTTTTTGGTGTTTCGATGGCCCGCAAGAACGATGGTGAAGTTTATTTTTCGATAAAAATTTTCCTTTTTGTATTTTGTATTTCTTAATTGAACGTCTTCATACGCAGTATCCAGCACATTTGTATGATACAAAACACATTTCCAAGAAATTTACTCACCTGTTTCCTAATTATTATTCTGTAAGCCCAGTGCGAATACCTGTAATAATCCAAACCCTCCTTTGCCAGAATAGCCGTAAACTTTTTGCGGTAGAAGTCTCCTTGATAATACGATGTGTTCTTTAAAGAATCAACCTGTTCAGTGTACAACAGGAAAGACGCGATTAATTTAAGTTAACCCGTCAAGTTAGCAGTTGTAAAAACATTTTGGACCGGCGGATGGCGTAGAAAACCTTCGACATAGGTCCAACCAGTCGGTCTGATTTTAGAAAGAACGGGTAACACCAGTATTTAGACATGGATAAGACGGTGGATAGTCATACAGAGATCCATAATCACGTCGGCTTCACATGTAAACCAAAATCTTGCGCACTGCTAAATCAGTGCGGTATTTGGATCACGACCTGCGCTCCTGTGGCTAAAGACTCTGACATAGACATTTATCTAGTCTTCTCTAAATCTATTTAATTGAAATAAAAAGCACTCCCCTTTTATGGCAGCAAGTGAAACAGATTTATTACCACAAAGTGTCTCAGTTCCTATAAAAACTCTCTAAACTTCACATACCATAACTTGAAGTGCATAGAGATGAAGGGCTGCAAACTCCCTGAAGGGAATAAGTCCTACTTCAAGTCGTTTAATATCGTAATACGACGGAAGAACTCTGGATCTGGAACTAAACTTGTCCGCCAAAACCTGAAAGTGAGGTAAATGAGCGTAAATTTGGCGGTTTGCCCGACGCATGCAATCGATCGATCTTTCTTCATTGCTTTGCTGGACACAGTCGATCCAGTAACGGTGAAGTGTTTTGTATTCTTTGTTCATTAACCGTTTCTCCAACTCGATCACTCTTCCATCTACATATCCTTCCATCTTTTTCAGCCGATTGTTCACATCGTCGGCAAGTTTCTTGAAACCTTTATTTACACTTTTTAGCAACTCTGACTGCGATGACTTGGCTAACTCTAGCAATCCCATGGCAGCAGAGAATATTCCGAGGGAAGAGGCGAGTTTAGGTGCGACTTCCTTGAAGATCTCTAGAAAGACCTTCGCTCCATTTGCTAATTCTTTTCCGGCTGTTGCGTGTGGTTTGAGCTTTCCTGTAAGTATAAAGTTTTGATGTTAAAAATTAACCCAGCTGGCAGAATAAGTCACAGATACTAGTGGCCTTTGTTTATGTTTATAAATTCAATACCTTTTTGACTTGTTCATAGTAAATTTTAGCTAATTTAGAACCGTTTTTTGTTTTCAAAATTTATAGGTTGTATAGGAATTGCATTATTTGGTGCATTTTTTCTCGACGATTCTCTGACGTAAATACTCCAGATTTACCTTCAGTTAACATGTTAAATTGGAGCGACCAATCAAATCATATTGAATTTATCTTCCCATCTAGGACAATTAATGTTATCAGTACTCTTTAAATAATTCTTGACTGAAAACGAAAACTTCTTGTCTTTGATGGCCTGTATTGTTATATACAAGAAAAAAGTTTTAAAACGACATATAGCAAATTGAAGTGTTAATGACATTGTATTCAATTTGATTACTGTTAATTGCTGTTGGAGTTCTAGTTGGACAAGAAGGCTTCAAATCCACTCAGAATAGCTGTAACCAAATGCTCTACTGCAGAACGAAGGAATAACGGAGCCAGTTCATATTGTTATATCTGGTCTTAGTTCCCCAAGACCTTTCATCTGACAAAGTTTGAAAGATTTTATTTTTTCAAAAATTCCACACTAGGCCGATAATCACAGGCAGTCGCTCTTAAATCTACCCTGAAACCCTGCTTTTAAACTGTATTGCGTTTGTTTGCAAGTTTAATCGCAAGATAGGTGATAGTATCACGATTTAGTCTGCTCACTACATCAACAATGTTGAATTTGTTCTTATGAGTGACGAAGAGTGCGAGCGAAAGTTGTAATCTATGCAAAATTGAGGGAAGAAAAGGCGGAGGTGTATACGTCGAAATAACTTTATTTTGCTACAGAGATAATTGTACACAAATATGCATACAATTATCTCTGTAGTAGAGATAATTGTACACAAATGTGCATACAATTATCTCTGTAGTCAAGTAACTTTCCTAGCCTCAATATTTCTATCTCTAGTTGTGAAAGTAACTTTATTTTGCAACAAAGGTATGAAGAAAAAGAACAATCGGATTACTGATTACTTAGTTTGCTATAAAACGTAAGATTCCCCTAAAATAAAAAACTGTCTGCTACTTAATAATCGTGCGTCTGAACTCAGTAATTTGATGTTTCATTTCCTGCTTCTGGATTTGATTAAGTGACACCAAAACTTCAAGTAAACAGCTTTCGTTTTCTTATATTTCGTTTAAACTAGTGTGTTCATTTCAGTTCATTATACTTAAGTTATTCATTGAGGTGAAATTATATATTTTACTGTTGCTGTTATATTGCTGTTGCTGCTGTGTCTGTTTACCTAGACTGAATTACACATACCTGTTAGGCCAAGTAAAATTAAATAGTTGGTTAGCATCCCCGCCCGACCACTGAAAACGGTCCCGATCAAGAAAATTTTTTATTTCCATACATTTCCTTTATAATTCAAAATAATGGTCCCGACCATATCGAGGACATACAAAATTTTTCTTCAAAAGCATGTTTAGCTCAAGACTGATCGAAGACTGACCTTTTACTTGACTTGAAAACTGAACAATTTCGTGATCTACTGGGATATAAATATGCAGAGACAGTCCCTATGACTAAGATTCTAAGTTTCTTTACTTGAACAAAGAGTGAATATCAAATAAAAAAATAAATTAAAATGAAAATAAAAACCGCCCGCCCGACCATGATTTTTTAGCTAACCAACTAATTTTTTTTATTTGGCCTTATACTGAAACTAAATGTAATCAGTACAACTTGAGATACCTGCTATGAATGCCAGCATGTTCTTCTGAGCTTTAGCCACGGGACTCTGAATGGGTTTGATGTCAGGAATACCTCCCCCTGGCTTGTATCCGGAGTAGTAGCACTGGGGGCTCTTAGATTGTTTAAACCAGAACAGTCTGTAAATGTTCCTGGCGTCAACCGACCCGCCCGTGACGCAACACATGATCACCACAGCAACCAAGACCAAACAGCAGGGAAGAGTGCGCATGATCAGGATCTACTGGTTTTCTTTATGAACATAGAAAACACTTTCAGAGTGTTGAAAAAAAGGTACACATGTTCTAAACCCCCTTCGCTTTATCAGGTTTGGCGAGATTATAGGGGACTTTTGAAAACAAAAATAACTAGCAAATTGAAAAACCCAGTATACGTAAATATATAGTGCTATAAAACGTTTTACGTCAGTCATCAGTCGACTTTTAATGTTTCTTCAGTTCAGTCCTTCAATCGAGTCGACTTTTGCGCAATTTCCGGTAATTTCCAATAACAAGCCATCAAAGTGCGTTACTGAAATGTTTTTCTTCTTTTACAAAATTTTACAGAGGAGCGGTGCGGCCTGGGTCCCATGAAGGCATGGACAAGACTGATGTGTTTGGTAACGGATATTGCATCTTCTGATAACACTTTAAAGGAATTTATGCTCATACTCAGAGACTCGTCTGCAAGTTCAGCTGGATGGAGAAAACCATTAAGGAGGCACTTATTATAGAGCTCGACAATCGTAAACCGTAAAGCCATGTTGAAAATCGTTCAAACTTAATGAAAGTGTATGCTGCAGGACCAGACAAAATTGTAACACCCCATTGTCGGAAACTTGCACACAAGAATCCCAGTGGGAAGCCAAGCAAATGATCTTTGTGCTTGTTATATACTAGTAAATCATCTACTTACAAATACAGTGCATGCATGAACTAAGAAACACATGCAAACGTACCTTATAATGCGTTTTCTAACAATGGGGTTGGTCCGAAACAAATTGCTTGGAAGACCTATTTCTTATGGTATTGCTCAAGAGTATCATACCATAGGTCCAGGGCCAGTCACAGGAAAGAGAGAAAGAAAGACTGAGATTTGCAAAGCCGATTTTATATACAAACGGCTACCGCTGTGTTCTCTCATTAGGAATATAATATAGTGGAGCCCCGCTGAACCAACTCACAGCATGTTATTTGTTCGCTTGCTTGTATTGTTATCGGTTTTCTTTGAAGAAACGAGATTATTGTAGCAATGCAACTTAGTCTTTAGGAAGAGAAAACGTTTGAGAAATCGAGCTAAAGACAGTCGCTTAATGAAATGACAGGAAATGGTAACATTGTTAGCAAAATTATTTTTTTGCAAAAAGGAATGTAAAAGCATGGCATGTACTAACTGAAACGATGCAAGATGATAAATTTCAGACAATGGACGATAGGCGACAAACTGCAAACTTCAGACTATCTAGTAAATTCGTAAATTGCATTCCCAATATATTTTCGTTTACATCCCAATACATTTTGCCATAAAGTTTGAAAGACAAGGAAATAGTGGAACCTCTGTCTTTACTTCTCATTTCAGCCATGAACTAGAAAATAAATTTTCTTCCTTTTAACTTCCTGATGCCTTTCTAGCTTCTGTATAAATTCTTACACTTAGATTTTATTAGAGTCCATCAATTTCTAAACGTCAGTAAATCGTTCTTAGTTCAGTTAAAGGTAAAGGTAAAGCAACTTTCTCAGTTAACGAGGGTAGTGCGTAAAAGTAATTAGCTAATAAACCTGTGGCCCTCAGTGCGCACTTTACCTGTCACGGATCAGAAGAATATCGAAGCAGACGTTGGAGTCAGTGAGAATCGAAATTTGAACCTCCAGTTCCGAAGGCCGAGCAATAGCCAATTGAGCTACGTCTGTTCTTATAAACAAAAATATTAGAAAAAATACAGTATATCTTGTTTTCAATTTTCATATTATGCAAATAATACAGTAGCCCTTTGGCTTTATATCGCATTATCTCCAGACTAGATCCAATAAAGTTTCCTCTTAACTATCAGACTTTGAAGCCTTCTTTTACTATAGTGCTGTGAGCTCTCGTGGTTGGAGTCAGTCAGAATTTATACTGTTATGTGCCAGTGCTGATTGAAACTCAGCCGAAGTGTAGCAAGTTTGAAAATTTGGGTCTGCCTTAAAACAAAACAAAAGTGGTCGGAACAGCATGGCACCTCGAAGGTTTGTAAGTGGTCATTGTCTACGAGCTCGTCTGCAGCAAATTAAGCTGAGCTGGGAGTTGTTGCCCATTCTTCCAAGCCAGTGTATGACTTATGTTTAATCACTTGACGACACCGAAATGGTCGTGGATTAAATTCGATTTTGACTCCTCGTTTATATGGTGTTTCTGTGTAATAAAGAAACTGTAACTTTGCAATAACTATTTTTCCAATTTTTGATCATTCAAGAATTTTGGGACTAGGTATATACGTTTTACCATCAAAAAATATTTTATCGTGCCCTTTAAATGCAAAAGCACAATCTTCTCCTTGTCTAAATTCGTATTACCCATACTGCCTAAATTAAGACCGAAGGGCTAGGCCACTAGTACTGTCAGAAGGTCTTCTTTACCTTCCGCTAGTCTACTGTCTAAATACAACCTTTATAGCCATGTGGGGTTATTTGTGGCTATTTATGGTTACCTGAGTTTAGAGAGAGTTAAGTTTTTGACCAGGGTTACTTCTTTTTCAAGTAAAAGGACATAGGATTAGAATAGAGTACAATAAAATTTTCGTTGTTTGCAGCGAACTGAGTGACTGGCCAATGTAAATTTCTTAAGATTTCAGACGTGTTTACATGAAGAGAGCTTTCAGCCAGAGCGCAGGGGTGGGCTTATGGGAGGCACCGACAGGGCCCGGACCATACCTCCCCCCTACCCTTTTTGTCGACAGTTTTGCTGAAATAACATGTTTTGGAGCACAGAAGCCGTTTCGCCTTCCCCCCTTTCCAGATTCACGGGTTCGCCCTCAACCACCTTTCCAAAATTTTTTGATCCAGCTGATTGTTGAGAATCAGTTCAGAGTAGGCCGTACAGAAGGGAGTGACGCAAATACGGCATGTAAACTCGTTTCGTTGTTTTGCAAATATTTCGTGCACATATCACAAACACTTCCAACAGTGTTTTCCAATACTAACACCGCAGACCCCATGCTTAGTCTCGGCTGGATCCAAGTAATATATGAGACAGTCATGGGGGATTGCCGCTAGAATTGTCCTACGCTGCGCGGGGTGCATCCAGGATTATTGAAAAGAAGGGAGGGGGTGCTACATGGGTGGATGTACTCCTCAATCCTCATTCATTCTTACCCGTTTTAGGAAAGACTTCTGCCATTACTCCCACCTAATTTTAGATATGTAAACGCTACAATAGATACCAATATTCAGGGCACCAAAACTTTTTGCGTAAGCTTTTCTGCATATCTCACAGTCTCCTCCAAAAACGGAACCCTCTGCAGACCTTCTCGGTTTTTCATGTTTATTGTTATTGTTTTCAAGAATGTAATTGAAGAGATCGAGTTTATATGTTCCTTGCCATATTTATATCGTTGTTATTAAGACATCACTGGATATCATCGTTATCATCAACATAACTGTCGTCATCATCATTAAGTAACTTCAACTCCTCCTGCGCCTTCAATGCGACGTCCTTCCATCCCTCGGCCACATTCAACAGCTCCGTGTGCCAGTAGGTCTTGATATCTTTCGCCAGACCGGTCAGGTACGCTGAACAGATGTCTGTAGCTGATTCCTTACCATAAGCAGTCAAACCCTTGTCGTAGTCTTTTGTTCGCCCCTACAATAATAAAGGTGGCCATACATGTGCAATTATAGTACATTTTTTAGATCATAACATAGAAGAATGAATGAATTCCCTACCCGCTTAAACCTTCACTAGCAAACCACTGTTTCCAATACTCACTTGCATTGCTCTTGAGGTATGTGTTAGAATAGAGATAGTAAATTGGTTCCATTCAAGATGGCAGAATATTTTATTCCTAAAATGCTTAATTAGAATGTTGTTTGAAAGTGTTGGAAAATTCGAGTTTCTAGACGAGATTTCACCAAACGAAGTGGAAGGTTATAAAATATTGCGAAAGGCTCTAGCCTGCGTTATTCTGCTGAAGGTCCATTAGCTAAGGGAAACTGCGGTACATAATTGATCGCGAACTTTTGTTACCAACTTACATTTTCGTCAAAACAAAAAGTACATCATTCAAGAATAGATTCAGCTTGCCTTCGTTCACAAAGAACAAAAATTATCTTCGAGATTAAAAAAGCAGCAAACGTCCCGTTTCAGACCAAATCTAACTGAAAACTAACTCTTCATAAGGGACAGTGGTACAAACACTTTTTACCAAAGTACGAGTTTACTGCCTGAATACATTAATTGCCTTATTCAAGCAGCTCGACCACTTAATGTTCCGTTAACGATGCCTGCCTGTCATACTGACTTTCCAAGTGCTACTTACCGTCTGTTTGAAGAACTTGTAATGATATCCCCAAGGCCGTTTACCATCGACCCGGATTGTTAGGTTCACGTTGCAGTCATGGATGTTAGACTTCGTGTCTGCTGTGCATTGTGGGAAGACTCTTTGACTGTCGGCTGTATGAACACCAATGCCAAAACCTTCCCAGATCTCCTGTTTATCTCCATACCTAGCATATCCGTGTATCGCACGGTTGGCATTAACCTCTACCTGAAAAAAAATGTTCCGCCTTATTTTGAAATTACGAGTTTACAGACAAAACGCACGCAATGAAACTCTTTCCTGTTTGGTCATAAAAAGGCGTGGTTTCGTTTCAGTAATGTTGTTTATCAAAACAAAAATAAGTAACAAGCAAAGGAAGTTTCCTGTTTATTAGATTACATAAAAAATTTTGTCCCCCGTTTATTTTGACTCCCTGTTATTTATACGATCTTTTCAGAAAATTTCCACCCCCAGTTTACTTTGACCTCCCCTCGTTTATTTGGCAGCTGGGATTAGGCAGACTACATTTTCCTTTCCTCAGTACGATTTACGACTTTCCCAAAAGATCACTTTGTCGTTGTCTTTTTGAAAGCGGTAAGCCAGTTGGTTATGAAAACACACTCTAAGCAATGTCACATTCGTTTTATCTCTTAAAACTAAATATGCAAATAACAGCCGTGCCGATGAAAAAGCTAATCGCTCGTTTACTGATCACCGTGCTTGTTGAATAGAGCATACTTGAGGTTTGCGGGCTATTGTTATTCAGTGGTCGGAAAGAAACAATAGCAGTGGTCAAAGAAAGCCTGCTGCAGTTAACATTTATTGTGGCCGAGAGTTAAACAGAGCGTTGTAAAGATGGGTTAATGGCGGCCACCGCACGAGTTTCGAAGTACTGTAAATGAATCTTTAAAAAAAACAAACTTCCAATGCTTCGGATGAGAAACTGAAACAATAAATTGGTATCAGAAACATGCATCATTCATTAAACCTGTTAGTTTTGGGGTAGCCGGCCTTTGTCAGCAAGCAAGATACAATGAATATTAACGAAGTAATACTAAAGAAGTCAAATTTTACCATATATTCAACTTTAAAAAACGAACTTTTCCTTGACTATTCCTTAATTTTTCGGGCTTGCTAGGTATATATTTATACACATTCCATATTCAAAAACCCCCATGATTGTTTTAAACAATTTGTATTTCTGTATGCTAGAATTACGAGATTTTGCGACGCACTTTGTTCGAAAACCGGCTCTTTCTTATAGCGACCTGTTCATAAGCGCGCGTAATTAAACAGCCAAAAGAAACAACCGTGCATATCCAGAATGACGTCCTACCATTCTGCCAGACGACCAAAAAAGAGCCCGCGCTTGACAGGACTAAAGAGCTAAATCTAAGCTAAATCCTTTCCCGAGCCAAGTGGCTCATAAGGCCGGCGCTTATCTCCGGTTTCAGTAGTGTT
>JAOBYE010628075.1:0-12082 GCA_025403585.1 Parazoanthus swiftii
ATATAGAAAGAGTGGAGCTCAGTTGGGAGAATTTACCATCACACCATTTGTCGTGTTTGGGGCTTAAAGGGTTAAAGGCATTAACAGCTTGGCCTGAGTTCGGCTATTTATCTAGCCTCTTGTTGTAGGTTGTAACTGCCACAATATGTCGGACAGCTGTGAGTTTGATCAAAATCTGTTTGACACCACTGGACGCGGAGGCCGTTGTATTGACTGCAAACAGAATACTGCAGGAGTAAACTGTGAGAGATGCAAAGAGAACTTCTACCGAGCCACAAAGAGTGAACCCTGCCGTGCCTGCAACTGCAATCCGGCTGGTTCAGAAAGTCAACAGTGTGACCCACTGGGGAAGTGTACTTGCAAGCCAGGTGTAACAGGGCAAAAGTGTGATAGATGTTTGCCGGGCTACTTTGGATTTTCACAGGCAGGTTGCAGGTGAGTTGCTCTCTATTCCATCAAACTGTTTGAAATAGACAAGTCCTTTGTGGGAAGTCCTGCAGCTGTATACAGCAGATCCTGTAAATAGATATTAAATAAAACTCAGAGTTACAATAATGTATATTAAGTTGATTGGGAAGATGAGAAACTCACATTTAAAAGATGATGTGTAGTGCACAATACACATCTTTTTCATACCTTCTTAATTAATAAATAATATACATTCAGCTCTCAGTTTTTTGGTCTAGAACAGGATAGTTTAGTCCATAGATTTTCAATGGGAGTCTGAGGTAATTATATAAGGTGTGCATTTTTGGTGACAAGTCCACAACAGAGTAACTACACATAGAAGCTGAGCTTTTGGTGAAATTTGAAGATTGCCAGAGTTACATCACTGACATACACCTCAGATTTCTACTGTGCAATTGTTTCTTATGAAATGTGCTTAATATTCTTAACATTATCTTAACTAATAAACACTTGTCATAATCAAAACCAGTTTATTTGTTGATAAGTTCAATTAAAGTACTGTACATTAAATCAGCACATGAAAAGACTGTTTATTTAAAACTTGCGTTTTTCTGCAAATTGATATTGACAATCCATTCTGGCAAGTTTGTGCTGTTACAGTAATCTTAGTTAGATGGAGTGAGATTCCTAGACTTGTGGTTTTCTCACAGTCAACCTAAACAAATAATAATTTTCACTGTTATTAATAATAAACTGTTATGGTTAAGATAATAGTGATAATGTTTGGTAAAGCGTAACTGTTGTTTCTCAACTTATTTCACAACACTTACTCTTGCATGTTTCAGCCGATGCCAGTGCAACTTGGCTGGTACAGACCCAAACAATGCCCAATGCAATGAAAAAGGTGAATGCTCATGCAAGCGCAATGTGATTGGTGCATCGTGTGACCAGTGCCGCACAGGCTATTTTGGTCTTGAGGAGAGCAACCCCTATGGCTGCAAGCAGTGTTTTTGTTCTGGCCATTCCACTGTGTGTTCAGCTGCACCAGGTTATGCTGCTTTCAATATCACGTCTTCCTTTGCATCAAGTCTTGAAGGATGGACTATTCAGAATGGAGAATGTAAGTAACTTTTGTCATTATTTTTCTCAAATTTTAATTATAAAGAATGAAAACTTAACAACAATAGCATTTTAGTGTTTCTTGTTATTGAAGTGGGATAGCCTGTGTTATAATATGTACATTTCAGTTGAAAATTTCAGCCCCAAACACAACAAAATAATAACAGTGTTGGTAAATTTTCCTTAATAGTATCCATAGTTTAATTTCCTTTTAAACAGCTTGAGAGAATTCGTTTCTTATATTGGATAGCCTACAGTGTTTGATTAATTCCTGTATTCCCACAACAAGACAATGTATTTTCTATTGACACTACAAGGAGAAGATAGACTTTGATAAATTGGCTGGGGCTAATAGGGTTGCCAGAATGCCTTGCAGGCTGGGAAACCAATCTTGACAAAGTCGAAAGTCGTCATAATAGAGGTGATACTAGTTCCTCAGTGCCAGAGGTACAACTCGCTGTTAGATCTAGTAAAACCATTCAAGAAAGGGATGTGTGAGGGTAAAAGCTTGCTGGTATCAAGTGTTCATTCAGTGTCCTTGAACTAAAATCTGCCTCTGGTGTTTGGGTAACGTGATATTGCTATAATTTAAGAAATTTAACTAATTCTGTGTTTCTGAACCCAACTTCCAGTAGTATTAGTATTAGTCTTTTGGTCAACATAATATCTTCTGTGATATAGTAATAAAACAACTGCTGGGGTTAGTTGTTCAAAGATTGTATAACTTTATCCAGTGGACAAAATTTACTTATTGTCCAGTCAAAAATTAAGAACACATAAATTTTATCCTCTGGATAGAGGTTTATCCACTGGATAAAATTATCCACACTTAAACAATTACCAAGCAGACAAATTATTCACTTTTCCTGAAGCATGTTCAGACGGTTGCAAGGACGTTCTGCACCTTCTGATCATCAGATATCAAATAAAAAGTTACCTGTACAATAGAATGAAGCATCATGGTTGGACCTAATACTTAAAAGCTAATCTCCTGCTTCTGCTGGAGATGTCTCCTTACTACAATCCCTGGTGGAACTTTGACCTGATAGCAGCTCTGTCAGCTTTAACTTACTGGTAGATCCCCATTCTCTTCCTTATAAGATTGTTTCATCCGTGTCCACTGGAGATTTGAGACAAGATTAAGGGACCCAACCGAATTTTTTCGTACTGAGTTTAGAGAGGTGTTAAGAAGAACCGGGGGTGCACTCTGATGCTTCTTTCTTGCACTCTGTTTGTAAATTATGCTGGTGAAGTGAGAACCTTAGCCTCTCTCCTGAATCCTATCCTGCATTCCCCTTCTACTGGAGATTGTGGCATACCCCCTTAACTGAAAAACGTACAACATCCCACTCTACTAGTTACCTAAAATTGTTCTCTACTGGAGATTTTCTCATACCCCATTTGTGGATTGTGCCATGTACAGGGTTCCCTTTGCTCGAAACAGTGCTGTATCATTGCCACAACTTTTTTTTTCATGTGCCCCTTTTTGCTGGATCTTTCCAATTCTCTAAAGATCTGTCCATTGGAGGTTACCTCATATCTTTCCCTGCAGGAGATTGTAACATATCCTGTCCACCTCCAAAGTTTCCCATACCTATCGCTAATGGGGATTTCTCAATACCTCTACTAATGTTTGTTGGACACTGTTTTAACTTATATAATTTAGCTCAAGATGTTACGCCACAGTACGGAGTACATGTTCAGGAAGGAGGTTTTGCTCAAGCAACTGCTATTGGGAATGAGAAGTTATTTGCTGTGGCACCTAGTATCTTCCTCGGTGACCATCGTAGCAGCTACGCCCACTTATTTGGCTTTTCCTTCCGTGTGGGCACCACTGATGGCATGACATTCACGTTTGGAGACATAACCTTGGAGGGTTCGAATGGACTGAAAGTGTCGACAACACTCACAGGTATACAGATAAGGAACTGAGTAGGCTAGAACCCACTGCTCTTCCGCCTCACCTCTCTCTCTCTTCCCTTTCTTCCTAACACTCAGTTAAGGAACATTAATGACAAGCTTTTCAACACATTGTGCGTCGCTTCTTGAGCCTGTTTCCCATACAGACGTAAATCGTCACAAGCAGCCGCAAACGATTTGCGGAGGGATGCTTGGGATGATTAACAAACTGCTTGCGACAAACCGCAAACAATTTGCGATCGTTCGCAAACTCTTTTTGATGACATTCTTCTCGTTGTCGCGTCCCAAACGGTCGCCAACCTGCCCTAGAGATACAAAAAAATATTTACGGCTTGTTTGCGATTGTCGGAGACAGAAACGAGACATGCCAAAGGGTAAAATGTATTCCCATTAACGCAAACGATTTACCTTGGCTCGCAAGCACCAACCTCGTTCCCAGGCTCCTCTCTCTCCCGAGAGAAAGACCCTGGCTGGGTATGGTCACGTGGCACCCAGATTCTGGGTGGTAACGACTAAAATAAACGTACATGTGCGCTAGTTTTGATGACTATAACATCTTTTCCTATCTACACTAGTCTAAAGAAGAACAGAAAAACAATCTTAAGCGCATCTTCCAAGTTTACTTTATTTGTTACCACCCAGAATGTGGATGCCACGTGACTAGACCAAACCAGGGTCTTTCTCTTGGGAGAGAGAAGAGTCTTGGAACGAGGTTGCGCAAACATCCCTTAGAATAGAATAGAATAGTTTATTTCAATCTACCTGCAGTTCCAGGGAGAATCCTGGGACTGAATGGCTAGATGATTACATTAATTAAGTGGCTGTATTTACAAGTAATAAAGTTAGCAAAGCGATTTGTTCTAATTGGTCTTATGAACTTTTTGTCTCTGAACGTAATGAATAGCTTTGGTCTCTTGAGGTATACAAGCTATTAATTAATATAGATAAAGGATTTTCAGGTCTTAGTTTTTCAATGAAATTCTTACATGCAATTGAACGGCGAGATTCAAGTGTTGAAAGATTGGCTTTTTTGAGTGCGCTTTCATAATTACAGTTGCGAAGGCTTACGTCGATATGGAAAACAGGCTTTCCATGCCTCCCCTCCCCCCAAGAAAATGAAATTGCTTCCTATGCTTTTATGATTTATGGGTTGTGATCAACAAAAGTTGGTATGGTATGTTTTTCGCCGTAAGGTTAGGTGAAAAGCTGACGTTTCGAGCGTTAGTCTGCTCTGACGAAGGGCTAACGCTTGAAACGTCAGCCTTTCACCTAACCTTACGGTGAAAAACATACCATATCAACTTTTGTTGATCACAACCGATATTCAACTCACTCGCCATCGCAGAGAAACAGTTTTTTTCAAAACTAGTCTTCCACTTTTATAATTTATGCGAGGTTGTGCAGGTTTACTCATGGTTCAGCCTAGCCCAACCGGTTTAGTTCAAGAACAATGTTTAGTTTTAATATCTGAAAATGCTTTAAAATCTCTTTTCCATTGTGTTACATTTTCAAACTTTTCCGGAGGAACATTCTACCAAATCCTCCTAGCTACTATGCTCCTACATTTTGTATTCGTAGTCTCTCGGTTGGTGGCACCATTTTTCACTTGCTTCTGCCGGTAATAACTCGATCGGACACAATTAAAGGTTTTAATACTTCTATCAGCCCACAAATGACGGTAGATAACTAATTTTGTTTGTTTTAGTTAAGTCGGGGTTTAAAAGATGAAGATTATGTAATATTAATGAAAAAATGTAACCAAACAAGGAAGGAGCAGAAAATATCATTAGCAAAGTTGTGCATTGAAGGGGCTCTTACGTGCACTGCCTTGTGTGTGCTCCATCTTTATTGTTAAAAAAACTTTAATTTCAGTTAAATTATTTGTAAGTAAGTACTGTTCAGAAATTAATCTATGCTTGTCGGCAAGCAAATAATAATCGATGGTCGGTTTTAGGCAGTGCAGGTTAAGTTTTATGTTATCTCTCCTTCTATGGGTATCTTCATTTACGTCTGGGCCGGAAAAAAACATTATAAA
Source organism: Parazoanthus swiftii (assembly GCA_025403585.1). NCBI lineage: Eukaryota > Metazoa > Cnidaria > Anthozoa > Zoantharia > Parazoanthidae > Parazoanthus > Parazoanthus swiftii. The sequence continues at coordinate 5,483 of JAOBYE010628075.1, forward strand.
TTGATTCAAAATGCTTCAGTCTGTGGTAAACTGATTAATCAAAGGTCCATTTAATGGATAAAGACGTTTTATCTTTTAATATTTTGTTAACAAAGAACGTAAAAATATTTTCCAACTGCAAAACTATTACTTTACTTTTACAGCACAGAACAACCCCATCCCAACAACGTCATTCCAAAAGTACCGTTTCCGTTTGCATGAAAGTCCGAGTTTTGGATGGCAGCCGCAATTGGATGCATTTGATTTCCAGAAACTGCTGACAACCTTGAAGAAGATCAGAATACGACTTAACTACGCCGACCAGGGTACTGGCTTGTTGGATGATGTTTTCCTAGAGACGGCAATTTACGACCCCTCAACTCTGAAACCAGTCAACTGGGTTGAGGAGTGTGTTTGTCCACCTCCATATCGAGACAGCTTCTGCGAGACCTGCAAGAGAGGATTCACAAGGCAAGGAGGAGTAGCGAACAGCTATGACTTGTAAGTGCGAGTTCAAATTGTTACACATTTTATGCACATCAACAAAATCACCAGTTAAGGGGCCTGTATACCATTGTTATAGTCATTTGTGTGTGCGCTCTCTAAAATGCCATTTTTCTGGCAAGTCGAGCAAACACACACACGCCAGCTGTGATTGGATATTTTCAAACATTTTGCAGTTTCCCTTCGGAATTCTTTAAAAAGAAATAGTTTGTTATTTAAAGGCTTATCGGACTAACGCCAACGTTTTCCTAATGTGAGCAACTTCAAACTGAAAAACCGACTACCAGAGACTGCCACACAAACCATTATTAATGCAAGTATCTCGCATCATCGGACTTTATCCAAACAGTAAAAACGTGCTTTTGTTTAAGGTTTTGTGTAGAACTAACCAACATCATTTTGATTTGATTCTGCATGCCCTCTATAAAAAGCCCCATTTTCGTTTAAAGCTTGTGTCCTGCGTTCCAATGCCTTATGTCAGCGCGATGCCAGATAAAGTTAGTGAGAGTGGTCTTTCTCTTCACAAATTATATTTCGATCTGTGTTTTTATATCTGTGGCAACGGGCTCTCTGGACTTTAGGCCCCTTAGCAGAAAAAAATAACAGATTTACACGAAGTGGAATGATTTCAGGTAATTCTTAATGGGTTAAGGGTGTTCAAATCAACGTTGACATTGAAAAAATGAGTACTGGAAGAAGTTGGTGAAGGCTTGTAGACTACGATGCTGAACAAAATGTAAGATATTCACACACTGTTTATAGACAGATACAAGATTAGGTAGTCGTTGGGTGACTATTAAAGTGTTAGAAATGTTTGACTTTGTGGTCTGGACTGAATGAGACAATAACGATAAATAAGGAAAATGCGTTTATGGGAATGGTGCTTAAAAACATCGCTTTGAAAAGATATTTGAAGAAATATTTGCGAACTCATCATCTTTATAGCCCGTGCATGTAAGTGTCTTTTCTTACTTCCAGATGTATTCCATGTGAATGTCACAACCATGCTGAAATCTGTCACCCAGACACTGGTGAGTGCAACTGTACTCATAACACTGCGGGTAAAGAGTGTAACCAGTGTGTTCCCGGTTTCTATGGCAACCCCACTCATGGAACACCTGATGACTGTAAGCCGTGTGATTGTCGTTTTGCCAAGCGCTGCATCCAGATTGGTGTTCGAGTTATTTGCACTGACTGTCCAGACGGACATGTTGGTGATGATTGTGGAGAGTGTGCGGATGGTTACTATGGGGATCCACGAGGCCTCCTGGGAAGACCAACTAGATGTCAGAAGTGTAATTGTAGCGGAAATATTGATCCAAATGCACTTGGTAACTGTAATCCTTTGACTGGGGATTGTTTGAAATGTATACATAATGCCCGGAATGGTCCATTGAAGAGATGTGAACTATGTGGCACTGGTTTCTACGGCAAAGCTACAGCTTACCCCAAGCCGGCTTGTCAAGGTAAATGTCGATTTAACGCACAACAATTTGTCAGTCAGATTTCTATGTATGTAATCTGGTTGAAAATATCAGCCTGATTCAATGGGTTATTGCACGGCAACCGATTTTTGAAGATGGGGTAAATTTTTTATTAGATATTTATTTGAGCAAACATAACTTGTGTCATCTCGGTTAAAAACCTGGTTAATGACTCGAATTAGGCCGACAAAGCACAGCGTGTTAATCCCGATTGAGCTTCTTAGTTTGAACATAGTTAATAGAGCGAAATGGTTATGAAACTCGGCCAGTTTCTTTGTTGTACGTTTTTTTCTCTTTTGTTCGTTGGCCTTGACCGTGCACAAAACACAAAAGGTATTAAAATGCATGTGAACAACTAACCAGTAGAAACACTTGGGTTGGCACACTGAACAAAGCAATGTGCACGGTCGGTCGTTCAACATAAAACAAGGCAGCTTTGTAGTTTGTTGAGCTTCCCAACCAGTTTGTTCTATGAACTATGGTTTGAAGCAGTTGAAAACAGTTAGAATGTTTGTATGTTCCATTCTAGACTGTTGATTGTTAGTACAATTGTAAGGTTAACAACAGTATTGGCAATATCCATTGTTTTTTCTGTCAGATGTTATCTAGGTTAGAGTTGAGCTCCTTTGTTTTTGTGAGGTGTGACAAACTAGACTTCGGAAGTGGCTCAAGTGAAAGATTCGCGTGCTATTTGCCGATTTTGCAATGCAACACTATTGGTAACTCCACAGTAAGCCTATTGCTTGTGTTGGACATTCAAAGTGAAAAACTTTTAAACTTCCCATGGTGTTAGCTGTAAGAATACACCATTTCAACGAACCGCGACCTCGCTTCCAGGTTGGGGACTGGACGCGAGCTTGGATTTGTGAGTATTCTACGGACTTTCATTTTAAAATACTGGTCGATCAACTTTTTGTCAATTAACTTGGAAACCCTTTGGTTGAAGTTGCGAATCGGATGAAAGTGTTTGTTGTTTACACCCCGAGTTCGTGCCCAGTCCCCAACCTGGAAGCGACGCCACGGTTCGTTGAAGTGGTGTATTTGCAACCGTTGAGAAAGCATACATAATATCTAAACGTGTTGAGATCATCGAATAATCAATAACTTAAAAAACAAAACGTTTGATTTTAGATGACTGTCTACATGAAGGTGATATCTGCTGTATTGTTATCAGTAGAATTCACGACGCTTTCCCTTCTGTAACTACGTATTTAAGTATTTGTTTTTACTATCTGTTCATGACTCGCATTACAGACTGAGTCGATGTTAGCTCAAATGTAATGTAATGCAATGCAATGTGGTGTAAAGAAACCTGACATTTTTGTTTCTTCAGCGTGCATGTGTTACCCTCCTGGTACTGCCACACCCCCTGGCCACAAGTCGTCAGAGCCACTCCCATGCGATGCAAGCGGCAGATGTACCTGTCTACCAAACGTTGTTGGTGACAAATGTGATGGCTGTATTCCCAATCACTGGAATGTTGGCTCAGGAAAAGGGTGCCAGCAGTGTCTGTGTAACGTGATTGGCTCCATTGGGAATAACTGCAGTGTGCAGACGGGACAATGCCCTTGCAAAACAGGCGTGACCGGGCGCACCTGTAACATTTGCAAACCCGATTTCTTCAGGTTTACAGACTCTGGCTGTACACGTAAGTTTTTTCTTCCTCTTCTGACGGTTGTTTAACAGACTTATTATGTGGGGGACTTTGGGAACTTCTGTTTTTCACAGGTTTAAGTCAAATACGTAAATCCTCCCCTTTCTTCAACTGGTATGTAGCAATAGTATAAACATCAATGTTGTCTTTTTTACATAGTTATGTAGATCAAAAAAGTTAATTTAAATAGTTAAGTTAGTCGCTGTTCAACTACAAAGCAACACAGCTTCCTATATAACAGATAAAGACCCGGATTGGAACGTTGTACTCTTTTTAAGAATTGTTTGAGTCATTTTAACTCCCTTGGATAGCCATTGTGGACTAATGGCTGGACTCCCCTAGCCTGTCCTTGAATGGTGCTGTAGTGAAAGGTGGCGTCACAAATGATCTCTTGGAAAAGTAAGGCCAGGGATTAAACCTGGAGCCTTAAGTTGATGTACCAGTTTACGACTCTATTTACGTGTGGGTGTGATTAGAAGGAGAGATGATTGGAATTGACAGTAGTTGTTTTGAAATACTTCAACTTTGTTTCCAAGGGAGAGAATGGTCACTGCCTCCGTAAGTGCAGACAGAAACAACAACAAACCACTATTAGAGCAAGATAAATGTTTAAAAGTCTTGGACTAAGATTTCAAATTATTGTAAAATTCCACATTAACCCCCCCCGACCGTTATAATCCCCCGATATTATAAGGCAATCTACCTATTAATAATAATAATTATTATTATTATTATTGTTAATACAATAATTATAATTATAATTATAATTATAGAAATGGCGTAACTCAGACGGCGTTTCCACTGAGTGGCTCTTCACCCATCTGGGGGACCAACGGCTTAACGTCCCTGACCAAGGAGAAGGTCACCCTCACTGCTAACAAATGAAATACCCTGGTTATATCCCCCGGATATAAGCTCTAGCTCTCCCTTATATAGGCCCATCTAATTTATACCAATATAAGCCCTTTTCTGTTTTTAAAATTTTCCTTATTCCTTTTGATTAAGAGCGTGGAACACTATTTTAGCCAAAGTATATTTCGTGGTATAGGTTGGTTTTACTTATTTTTCAGATAGCATCTTCCCGTTCCGGAACAGTTTATTAATATCGCTTATAACTCCCCCCTCCGCCCCCTGAACTTTGGTCTCTCCATTTTAAGGCCCACCCAAGACCCGTTGAACATATATAAGCTGCCCAGGGTTAACGGTGTTGGATTAACCACAATTTTTTCCATAGGATTTTATTTAGAAAGTCATCCTTTTGTAGAAAAATGATCAAAGACTAAAGACAGTAAAATATCAGAACACAGATAGGGAAACTAGAACCGGACTTATGAAATAGAAACGGTCTTTTTCCATCCAGTTAACTTTGATAATTGCTTGGACCTACCTTCCCCACACAATGTCCCCATCTCCATCCAATGTGTCCCGCAGATCTCAGCCCTTTTTCAGTGCTTTGTAGTGGAAAGAACAAAACATTTATTCTTGGTTTTTCCCCAGCTTGTAACTGTAGTCCTCAGGGTTCTCTCAACACCTCCTGTAACGAGTTCGGGGTGTGCAAATGCCGACCCGGTGTGCTTGGCGTGAAGTGTAACTCGTGCCAGGAAAACCATCACAATCTCTCAGCAGGATGTATAAGTAAGTACAGTCTGGCTTACAGTCTACTTACCTTAACAAGTCTTAAAAGTTTTATTTGGTTTTGATCGTTTTGAGACCTTGCAAGGTCTTAGAGTTGCAAGATTCACAACTTTTAGTCTTGAAAGGTCTTCATTCTCCACACGAATGAGCGATACATGTATTTTTCTTCTACGGTGTTTAGGCTTGATTCTTGCTGCTTGCAAAATGCTGTTCGGTAGCTACAAGTTTGCCGTTTTCAGTTACCATTTCATTTAAAGTAAGTAAAATGTCAAGTTGCACAGATGTATTATTTTTGATAAAGCCTAAAGTTTTACCATTTTTTATTTGGAAAACTACAGCTGTGGACAGTAAAAAAGGTCTTAATTTTTTTCAATTTTGGTCATAGAAAGGTAACGTGGTTCATCTAATCTCATAAGTCCGGTCATGTCGACTGACCATGTGTTTTGCTATATAGGGTGCCCTCCGTGTTACGACGATGTACAAACACTGGTGAATAGCCTAAGAATCAAGGTTCGTGAACTCATATATATCATTGATCACTGGAACACTTCTGGTAAAGTTGTTGTTGATGCAAGCTTTGAAAAGAAACTGAAAGAGCTTTCAGAGGCCATTGAAAGATTGGTCAAACAAGCTGAGCAGGCCAACAGAACTGACATTGCCCTACAGGAACAAATCAAGGTGTTAATTAAGAGGTAGGCGTGTGTTGTCCACGTGAACTGTCGTTGTTTTACACTATCAGCTTCCCACTCTCTTCACACATACTTACACGAAACATTTTTTCTGACCATAAGTATAGTTTTAGTAAGTCAAATCACAACAACCCATTTAGGCATTAGCTGAGAACATTTGTAGCCACGACATGTGTACTGACACTCTTTGTAATAACCGTCAAACTCTGTAACAGCTGTTACACTTTGTAGTAGATCCGTCACATTTTGTTAATACCTGTGAGTGTCACACTTTGTAGTATACCTTGTTACAATTTGTAATACCTGTCACACTTTGTAATAAACCGTGTCACAATTTGTAGTAACGAAGCTGTCACACTTTGTAATATCTTTCCGCCACCTTTTGTATTAAACCAAGTGGTAACATTTTGTAATAGACTCCGCAGCACTTTGTAATAATCATGCTTTATGAAACAGTTTGTTATGAAATTGTTTGCAGGACTGGATCAATACAAATTACTTTCGATAGTTAGCATTCTAGTCCAACGGAAGTTTTGTCAGAAGATTATTCTTCCCATAATCATAGAATATACGTACTGATATTTATTACACGTATAACGAGAATTTTATTACGTAAAGGTCCGTTGTAGAAACCAGTATGCTATATTTTTCCATG
>JAOBYE010628186.1:0-12082 GCA_025403585.1 Parazoanthus swiftii
GGGCGCCGCTGAGAGCCGAAGGTGCGAGCCTTCTAGGGGGGTCCGGGGGCATGCTCCTCCAGGAAATTTTGAAAACTAGCTTGTCTAAAAACGTATTTCCTGGGTTTTAAATGCCATTTGAAATAAAATCAGAGTGTCTACAACTATTAAATATTTCCAATTTTTTTCAGACTTGGGGCAACTTGCCGAGTTGTGCACATTTGCAGGGAAAAAACTGGGGTGGCACGCCCCCCTATCCCCTTCCCTTGCTACGGCCCTGACTTCGAGGGACCGCTTATATAAGAAACCTAATCTGTCCGCTGAATAAAAGCACCATTGACAGTATGCACTTCTCAAGATATTAAAGCCGAGTCACTGAGTTGTTTTGTTGTGTGCAGGTGTGTCAAGCCATTGTTGCATCTGGTCAGAGTTTATCTCGCCAAGAGCGCAGCGACTCGCCATTAATGTACACGTGGCACGACAAACACTACGTGGGGGCTGCCCACGGGATCGTCGGCATAATGTACCTGCTGCTTCAGGTTCGTAGATAAAGAGAGGTGAGAAAAAGCTCTCATTTGAAGGTAAATTCTGTTCCGAGTTCACACTCTTTTCGTTTTATACAAACCGGATTATAAGTTTAACTTAAAGATTATCGCTCTTGGTTTTTGTGCTGGAAAAATCGTTCCGAGTTTAAACAGAGGGCTTATCCCGGGGGCCCTATCCGCAATGGTTGTTATGACGTCACGAACGCTAACCGGTATAATAATATGTAAACGAGGCCTCAAAGGCCCAGATTGGAAGTCCCGTCATCCTTTGCGCTTTGTTTCTGTTTTGATTTCATTAAATTAATCGAAAACTTAAACAAACGCGCTTAAACCAACATGTTCAACATTAATACTTAAACTTAAACTAAAGGTGTTTTAGAATAATCAGTACTCTCGCTTAATTTTAATTGCGCCGGGAAAAGATACGCGCAATGGATGCCGGATCCCTGACCTGGGAGTTTACATGATAAATTGTTGTAGCTTGAAAAGCAGAGTGAAAGGGCAATCAAATGGAGCACGTTTGCCGCCAGAAATTGTTGGACGTACAGGTACACTGGCAATTAGTATTTTTTTGCCCTTTTTTGTAATAAGTCTTCAGAAGAAACTCGTGTGCTTCCCGACACCCGACCTCCGTTCCGTCTTCCGTCTATGTAGCAACGCCGTTCAAGGAAACAAAATGGTCAATTTTTGTCTGCGTTTATTCACAGGCATCCACGGCGCCATCAGTTCAGTCTGAATGGAGATCCGTCCAAGGCTGTGTGGACTTCCTTCTATCGAAGCAATTCTCCTCAGGGAACTACCCATCATCCCTTGAGAACCACCAAGACAAGCTCGTCCACTGGTGCCACGGGGCCCCAGGAGCTGTTTACCTTATGGCTAAAGCATACGAGGTACTTAAGTGAAATCAGTTTTTTGCAGTTAGATAGTCCTGAAGGCCCTGTTACACTGCGCAATTTTCTAAGCAACATACTGCTTTCTGTTATTTTGTCATAGTCAGTGGAGCTTGTCTAGCAAGTTAAGTAACGAGTTGTAGTTGTCCTTAACACGAAACTGTTCAGAAAAACAAAAGACGGTATCAGTTTTCGCCTTGCCTGTTGAAATAGAGAACTTAACCAACCAGGACGGGAACGTCAACGATAACGTTACAAGACAATAGACTTAATTACAGAATACAATAACATCATGTGGGAATGCAACCAGTTGGTAATCTTTCTGTCGTCGTCTACGAAGCAGAACGTGAAAAGCTCAGTTCTTGAGTTTTGAAGAGAACGTGAACATCAGAGCGTGAATCATCTCAAGCTTCGTGCAGCTTTAAAACTAAAGCTTCTAACTTTTCATATTCACACACCTTCAGGTAATACAAAAAAAGGAAGAGTTATAAAAACAAGAAAACGGAAAACGGAAAGTTAAAAAATCAGCAGCCATCTTCGTTGACGTTCCCTTATATTTATTCCCCGACTGCGTGCATTTATCGTTTTTCCTTTTTTAAGCGCCCCCCCCCCCCCCTCCCAAACACGAACAAATTTGAGGAATTATTTTATGATTTGCGTTTATAGCACTATACTTATATTGTCAAAACTTACCGCTGAGATTCTTCGCAGGTATTCAAAGATGCTCGATATTTGAATGCAGCTGTGAGGTGCGGTGAGGTCATATGGGAAAGAGGACTACTGAGGAAGGGTTACGGAATATGTCACGGCGTGGCGGGAAATGCGTACGGGTTTCTGTGCCTGTACAAGCTGACTAACCAGCAAAAGTATCTTCACCGGGCGACCAAGGTACAGAAGGTGTCTGGCACACTTGGTGTTCAAAATGAGTTCCGTACACTCTTCATTACTTAACGTAATTAAATGTTTTCTTTCAGTTTGCAGAGTGGTGTTTTAAGTACGGTAAACACGGCTGTCGAACGCCTGATCGACCCTTCTCTCTTTTTGAAGGTACGAAACGGCTAATGTTCAGTGATTGGTAGTTTTCGCTTTATAGCTGAGTTAGGTAAACGAATTAAAAAATAACATTTTTTCACGCGACAAGATTGCCAACGTGCTATCGTGAAATAATTCAATCCAACCTCACTGACAGAAGTTATATATGAAGTTTTTATTTTTACATGTATCCCTAAGTGAACTCGGAAATCAACTGAGATAACAACGTTATGTTCGGAAACCCTAACTTTATTTAAATGAGGGTAAACGTTATTACTAGGGGAGTCAGGATGGCCGAGTGGTTAGCGCTCGTGCCTCCCACCTTTGTGGCCCCGGGATCGAACCTCGGGCTTTGCCTGTGGGCTGAGATTTGTCGATCTCCTTCTGACTCCGAGGGTTTTCTCCACGGGTTCTACGGTTTTCCTCCCTTCACAAAATCGACTTTCACGCCAGTATCTGTGCCGTCGAGCGATTAATCATAAGTCACTGGCTCGGGAGAATGGGCAACCACTCCCAGCGCAACGACGCTCAATAAAGTTTAGATTTTTTAGGTTTACTAGTCTCCCAGTAGTTACCGCAGTTTAGCCCTTCCAATATAACTAATTTAGAACTCAACTGGAGTTTACAACTGACCCGCAGGCAGTGCTGCGCTTTAACACCGATCGGTCATGTTACCTCCGGCGTAGTACTTATTTTTTTAAACTGATTTTTATTTACTTTTTGGTGCTCTTTATGTCTCCATTCAGGTATGGCGGGCACTGTGTATTTCATGGCTGACCTGTTGGAACCGGGATCTGCTTTATTTCCCGCTTTTGAACTCAACGGATAAGGACAGGCGTCGTGCAGTATACCGGTTAATCTGATTAGACTGACGTCCAAACAGTTAAGCTTAATGACGTAAAACTCGAGTTAAAGCAAGAACGACAGCAGTTTGTTTTGAAAGCTGTACACAGCTGCGCGTTGCAGTGTCAGTATTCACTACTGGAACTATCAAAGTGAGAAGTTTCGTCAACATTAACGTCACCAGTATCGTTGTCACCATCGTGGACAACATTATCAACATCATATCAACAACTATATCAACACCACCACCGCGGCATCATCATATTACGATTATATGAAACGCAAACCATTGCAACGTAAAAAATAATGCAGCATTTTTTTTTGTTTCTGGAGAAAACTTCTCAACAGTTCTGTTTTATAACAACCTATAAAACTAAATCTTCTTCAGATGCTCAGTATATCAGAACCAGTTCAAGGTCACTCAGGTCGGTCTGGTACAACCAACAAAGGTAGAACGATATTAATTTATTTCTACTTTGATACAGTTTCGGATGGCTCATGACGTTTTGTGTGATAATGACGATTTCGAGGATGTTATTGAAGATAACTGTTGACGATGGTGACTATAATAGTTATCACCAGTCCAAATGGTATAAAGTCGTGTTTGAAGTAATCTTTGAGCTTTGCTTTGTCACCGTTTCAATTATCAAGCTACAGGGATTTTTTTTGTATGCATATACCCTCATTTTATTGTAAGGTTCTTAGGCTTTCTCAGTTAAGCTTAGTTTGGTTCGTCACAGATTTAACATACGAATACAATATATAGAAAAAACAACAAAGTGTGACAGGGATGAGGTAACAGGACATGGTCCCAATTGGTTATAAGTAAAGTATGAATAGATGAAAAACGTACATATATAAAGGCAGAAAGAGAACATTCATAGAGTTTAGTATTCGAAGGGCAACTGGTCGTGGCGACAGTTCGCGGCAAAGAATAGACAGTGTTAAACCCATGCTTGATATGGGGAAATTCTATCGACAACCTATTTTCGTTCTTTAGCGATCGACTTTCAAAACTATTTTCAAATCTTCGAGTCGTTTCGGGGTGGCAGGCGACTTCTTCCCCCTACCCCCAACGAAATGGACCCATCGAGACTGCATCCGTTTGTCTGGATCCGCTCCTTAAATTTAAAGAAGGTTCATCAGCTGATCTGTGCGATTTGTATTGCGGTTTATCTTGACGTTAGGCGCCGCATGTCCGCGCCCTTTCGGGCAACGTTTATAACAAGTGAGGGCGTGTTATAGGTTATGGAGATGCGATTGAAAGAAACAGGGAATAAGTAAGGAAGTGTGGAGAGTATCCTGAGGAGAGAAAAGCAAATGGCACGGGTACCCTTTTCTCGCGCCTCGGTCACCGACAAGCATCTTAGTTGCTCGCCTTTTTGTTGCTCGGCTTCTTTTATCCACTGAAATGACCAAACCATTTAGTTTATTTATATTAGAATGTTTTATAATGAGTCAACTCCATGTTAAAGTAAATTTTTCGTTAACGCTGTTGCTACTATTAAGATGATGTGCGAGAATTAGTGACTTTTCTCCGGATCGGAATTTAGTCGGGTTCTCAGTGTTGACAATAAAAATCGTTGGAGGCAATCACGTCCATTCATTAGTTGTATGTGTCTTGGGGGGAAGCAGGAGTGGATCTGAACACAAGTGCGTGTGGATTCGGATATTAGCAACCATACTGACAAAACTAGTTGCGAAGCTCAACAGACTTCAAAAGGAGAGAAGCCAGCAGCTTTATTTTATGCTGAACGAACCGTGACAGTGTACACTGCCTTTTTTTTACGTGGGACAACAACTTTTTCTGCTGGTTGGCTGTCATATGCATTTTAATACCTTTTATGTTTTCTGCACGGTAAAGGCAAACGAACAAAAGAACAAAAACGTACAGCAAAGGAACTGGCCACAACTAAAACCAGGATTGGGGAACGGTCAATATTTAAATATCTGCTGGAGCTTGACGTTCTTAATTGTTCAAATCCCCTTTTCACTGCAATTACCAAAATCCTTTTATTGAAACTTTATTTAAAAGTTTACCGTCCTTGAATAAGAAACCAAAAACATGACTTTAATTTTAAAATAGAAAAGGATTATGGTAGTTGTAGTAAAATGAAGCCAAAACTGACATTCATATCTAGTCCATTAACAAGAAAGGAGACTCGATGAGATCTCCCACTGAAACTAGGGACCGAAGCTGTAAATATGACAAATGCCTAGGCCAGTGGATAAGACCCTTTTCCTGAAAATGGGTTACATATGCAATATTAACCTCCTATCCATTCAGAGATATTTTGAGAAATCCAAACTCAACAAACAATCGTCCCTGCTAATTTTCTGATCTTTTCAAGTTCTTCCTCCCCAATGCCTAACTGTCTTGCAATGTTTGAACACCTTGTCCACAGCTCTGTCAGTATTGGTGATGGTACATATGTTGTTGAATGGCCTTCACCACAATGTCTTTCAGCACACTCGTGAGGTTGACAGTGGCCCTCATCAGACTTATTGCTTTTAATACAGTTTGCCTGTTCTTCTTTATATGACTGATCTTGCAAGATATTCCTAGTTGTTGATTCATTATTAGTGTTTCTTTTACAGCCTTCCCCATCCTGGCCTATACAACATCCTTGTGTGATTTTTCCCTCATTGGGTCTTGCACAGCATCCTTGTGCAATTTCGCCCCTACCCTGCCCAACACAGCATCCCTCTCTCTCATAGCAAACTTGAGAAGTTTCGTGCACCGCCATGTTCTCCTTTACTTCCTGCTCTTGTCTTGTTTCCAGCTCTTTTAATAAATCACCAAGCTGAAGCCTTGAACCATCAGCCTGTTCTGACTCTGAATACAGCATAAGACCACTAGATCAAAAAGTAAAACATCAGTTAAGTTGATCATGGATGACAGATCTTATGAACCAGCCAATTCAAAGTTCCACCCAGGCTCTATTTAGGTTGGGAATGTAAAAACTGTCAAATAGTTTGACTACAGTAACTCGACCCATTTGGAGTAGCAAGAAAGTCAATTTTTTAAAGGGGGCTGAATATTTGCCTTAAGTTTGTTTAAATTTTGGGTTTTAAAGATAACTTCCACAGTTTAGGACCCTATTCCAGTTTTGTGGATTTAGACCAGATTTCACATTTAACAATCAAATGTAGCAGATTTGCTGATTCACATTCAGATCATTGATTCAGGTTTACCATGAGCAAAGACAATGGCAGATGGAGTTAAATATCCCATTTCACCCCCCCCCCCCCACACACACACACACTTTACCAAATACATCAGCTCTAACTTGACAGCCCAAAGGGAAGAAACATTCCTCATAATTAGGGTCAGGTTGGCAGAATTATGTTTTCATTTGGCTCAGGTTAATACTCTCTAGGACCAGCTGTATGTGATCATCTAATATGATCTCCGTGGTCTCTCGACATATTATTGGTGGACTTAAAAGAACCCAAGCAAGAGTAGGCATATGTCAGTGTTGTGGCCTGTAATCTCATCTCTTCATACTCCGAGATCACACATTGGTCAGATAGCCGCAACCGAAGGCACCTTAAACATGTTTTCGGTTTTGACCTCATGAGCAAAAGGTAGCTGAAAAACCCCAAGGAGAGCACCTGTATACAACCTGGTGTCTATCTTAACGGGGTGTACATGTCAATGTGGTATACAGCTTAAAATAAATGAGAGTTCACTGTTATGTATTATCTTATCTTAAAGACACCTCTCACTTGAAAATAATTAAGAAAATGGATAAATAATTAACTGTTCCAGATCAAGTGATCTGTGATTTGATTACTCTGTTCTAGATCAATGGAATAGTGGCCCTGCATGCTCTAATTGGTACTACCGTTACATTCCGATTATTAGCCGTAGGGCTTCTTTTTGGTCAAAGGGCCTTTTTGCCAATTTTTTCTTGGGGGGGGGGGCTTATATTCAAGATGCTAATACATGGTTGAATATTTGCACCTAAGTTTTAAATCCTTGCTCCCAGCAATGAAGGAAACCAGTTCCCTGCCATCATTTACGACACATATTAAAAGCATTACTTTTAAACTTTGAAAAATTTTCTTATAAACCAACATTTTGATGTAAACCCTCCCTCAACACCCTTTCCTTATTTTATTTAGTACAGTAACTAATAGATCATGTTTCAGAATCTTTTGTACATATTATACATGAATTGAATTTTTGATTGTTTTACAGTATTGTAATTATTACGGATTGTGAACCAACCAAGATTTCTTCTATATTGGGGATATAGATATATGATGGATATTTTCAAATTTTTATTAATTATTATTATTATTATTACTATTATTATTATTATTATTGTTATTGTAGGTTGTCACTCGTTCAGATCAGATATCACAACTACTTTCACAAGTGAGCCTCTTCCTTTTTTAGTTGTTTCGATTCCAGCAACACCAACTATTATGATAAACCTATTCAGCCTTCTTAATCACTTTATTAAACCTCCAAATGCAGTCCTTTTTGAGTCCCTGGAGGGATGCGTATGTATCCCGCGCATCCCCCCTGCCTATGACCTGATAAATATGTCAAACCTAACAAGTAATATGAAAACAATTAAATAAACTCTTACCATAAAACTCCTCTCAGCTGTGACCAACAAGAATTAACTCTTGAACTGTGTATGAAGCCTCTGTTAAAACCTTCCTGTAAGAATCTTTCCTCTCCTTCAGCCAGCCCTTCTCTGTAACCAGCCTAGCAAAGCAACATGGCCGTGGCATGATGGGTAAACTAAAAAAGCTGGGCGTTTCAATCCACTTGTAGGTCAAATAATAAAATGGAACAGAACATAAAATAAAATAACAGAACAGAACAAAACAAAATACATAAACCAGAACAGGGTAGAACAGAAGTTTCAAAGTTCAGTCAACAGCCGCAGAACAAAGTAGATCGAACAGTGACAGTCTGACTGTGAAAATGGACGGACCCGTACCGCAATGGCTGTACGAAAACTATTTGTGTATGGATGTACTTATGTCAACTAACCGCTTCGTGATGGGCTTTAAGTCGTCTGTATTCAAGTTCTTCGTCTTCGCCTTTGTCTCCAAACCCCTCATCTTCTACATACGTATCGTGCGTTGTTGCGTCCGCCATCTTGGACAGTCAGTATCGCTTTCATGATGCGCATGCGCAATAGGATTCTGGTATGCTACAATGATACAAAATGGCGCTCATTTTGAGGGAAAAGTAATTTGCGAAATAATCCGCTTCAATCTTCCAATGCAGCAGCTTAAAATGTATATTTTATAAAACTTGCGCATCATACTCTATTTCTTTGTTGTTGGGAAACTTTATTTTTTAAATGAAAGGCCAAACTGAAACATATTTTGAGCCGAATAGTCATGATGCCTAGCTCTCGACAAGAGAGAGCTGTTAGCTCTGACGCTCGGAATCCCAGTAAAAGTAAAAAATCCTCTTATAAAGACAAAAGCAAGCATAAGAAAAAATCAAAACGTGAAAGTCCCTCTGAAAAACTAAGGGGCCAATATGAGGACATTTCCTCGGCGTCAGAAGATTTGGTACCAGAACGAAGGTACAGCTCCGTTTCTCCAAGTCCTGCGCCGGTCTATGAGAAAAGAGATAAATCAAATGACAAGAAAAGGAGGTCAAAAAAGGATAGCTTACTTCCAGGAAGCGGTAAAAAACGCAAGAAACGTGCCAAATCGCCTGATGGCCCGCTGTCTCCAGTTTCAAGTTCAAGGTGGAAAGAAGCACTTTCCCCAACCTCGAAGAGCAAGTATCGACAATCGGAATCACCAGCTGGTCTTAGATCACGAAAGCAGTTTAAAGATTCATCTCCGCTACCATTGCCTCGAGCTTACAGGGCGAGAAATAGTCCGAGTTTAAGTCCTCCACCATTTCGTGGAAAGTCGCCCTTTAGGGGAAGGTCTTCCCCAAGGACTTGGTCACCACACAGGCACCCGTCAAGATCACCCTACGGTCATCGATCTTCGTCTCCATTTAGAGGTGGAGTTTCGCCTTATAGGTCACCATATAGATCACCACCTAGATCACCTGGGAAGTTTTATCGAAAAAGATCTCATTCACCATACCATTCACCTCCGAGGCGGTCACCCTCACCATACAGAACCTCGAGGTATGGTAGGAGTCGCTCACCGTCACCATACAACCGGACATCAAAGTGGAGATCACCATCTCCATATTATATGAATTGCTCAGCATCTCCTTATCGAACTTTAAAAGGTAGGAGTCCATCACCAAAAAGGATTTCACGGCGAAGGTCACCATCACCTTACAGCTCACCAGGAAATAAATCTTACGGTAGAAATTCATCATACAAATCTTCTTCAAAGGGAAGTTACGACAAAAGGAATAAATCATACAAGTCTTCAGATGGGAAGAGTTCATTTAGGAATGATAGGGGACGGTCAAGAAGTTTTGACAAAGAAGCATTATACCGGGAAAGGTATGTGCCTAATGTTAATGTTAGAGACAAACCTAGAGCTAAGGAACCTGGCAAAGAAGTGAAAAGTGTTACCAAAGAAACCCTGGACAGGGGGGACAAGGCAACAAGTGTCAAACAAGATTCTGTGGATGGAGTAAAAACGATTATAGTAATTCAGAAAAATGACTCCAAGACTTCAACACCAGTGCGAATTGAAACTTTAGCAGGAAATCAACTGAAACAAACTGGTGGCGAGCCACAGAATAAACCACCACTCCCCCCTAGTGGGCCACCATCAGCTCCACTACCAAGTGATGAACCACCTCCCCTCCCACCGGATGAGGAAAGACCACCACCACCACCTGCTCCAACACTTCCACCTTTGCCCCTTCCACCAGTTCTTCCGGGATCACCTAGTGACTCCCCTACACTTTATTCACCTCACTCTGAGGCAAAGCCTCAAGAATCGCCAAAGGCAAATGATGCATTAAACAATGCCGAAGCTTCAACTGTAGCAAGCAGTTTAAGTGGAACACCACTGTCCACTCCAGAATCAACACCAAAAACCCCAGCAGACTCAAATGAATGGGGGGAGAGGTGTGTGGACATGTTTCAGATTATTGAACAAGTTGGAGAAGGGACCTATGGACAGGTGTACAAAGCCAAGGATAAAATCACAGGTTAGTTACATTTCTTTTAATTTGTTTAATATTATTCATGGAGTTTCTAAATCCTCATTATAATTTAGAAACTATGTTAATTTTATTGACAGTAAAATTTTCAGGTCTGTTTCCAAAACCTAGTCAAAGGATTAGGAAAGTGAGATTTCTTCTGCTGTGAAACTATAACTTCAAACAGGAGATTTCCAGTTTTCCACTTGGTATTTTTAGCTTTGTGGGTATTTCCTGTGGCAAAGTCATGATATTTATTGTCACTATGCATTACAGCATTTACCCTAGGGCAACATCAGATATCTCAGGTTTTATAAATTTTATGTGGCCCACAGAAACAGTCAAGATGTACCATAGAGACAGGGGGACTGGAAAAGGTTTAGTTCCTCCCCCCCTCAATATTGTCAAAAGAATAGATTAAAAAGAAAAAGTGTCTGCAGCCCCCCCTCCTAATTAGCTCCCCCCTCTCCCTCAGTCTTGGAGAAGCACCACATTCCCTTCTCAATGTGTGTGTCATGTTCCACAGAATACCAATCAAAAACTATATGATGTTGTTGTAGGTGACATGGTAGCATTGAAAAAGGTGCGCACAGACAACGAGAAGGAAGGGTTTCCCATCACTGCTGTCAGAGAAATTAAGATCTTGCGCCAGCTGAGGCACCCAAACATTGTTAACCTGAAGGAAATTGTTACTGACAAGCCAAATGCTTTGGATTTTCGAAAGGACAAAGGTTAGTTGACATCTGATGCCAAGGTTTAGTATAACGATTATAACAAAAGTTGTAGAACTTTGTATAATAAGAAAAAGTAAAAAAAATGTGCCATCTTGCAGAATGGGTATAAAAGTTTTGTTCTAAATCCATCCAGTCCCTATCATCTGAAGTGCACATGTTTCCCAAAAGTCATAGAAAATCATGAAACTGTCATGTCAGTACTAAGGGAGTCCCTGAACAACCTTTGTGTGAACTTGTGAAATTGTTTAAGACTACAGCTTACTGTGTCAATTCTCATAATTTAATTGAACACACTCCATCTAGTTTATACAGAGTACCAGTCACTTCTGTAAAAAAGAAATAGAATCATAATTTTTTGTGGTTAAAATATCAATTTTAGTTGAGAGTTCACTGACAAAGTTGTATTCTTATCTATCTGTGCCTCCAGGAGCTTTTTACTTGGTGTTTGAATATATAGATCATGATTTGATGGGTGTGCTGGACTCTGGCCTTGTCCACTTCACAGAAGACCACATTAAATCATTTGTGAAGCAACTACTTGATGGCCTCAACTACTGTCACAAGAAGAATTTCCTGCACAGAGACATTAAGTGTTCTAATATCCTCCTCAGCAACAGGTGTGTGGGTGTGTGTGTGTCTATATTATATAGCTATACAGAATGGGATGTTTGTGTGGCTGTGCAACAGTGTACATGTATATAATTTTGTATGTAGGGACTGCAGAAATGGGGTGACTGCAGAAATGGGGTGACTGCAGGCTAGAGCTTTAGCTGTCAATCCACCTAATATATCAAAATTATACAGGGTCAATAGACCACTTTCATAAATGGCGGCTGTTTTAGTATTCTCTTGTTTTTATTTAAATTAGCCTCACTAACCTTGTTCTTAAGTCAAAAAATCAAAAGAATACATTAACCTGAACGAGGCTAGTGAGGCTAATTTAAATAAAAACAA
>JAOBYE010628297.1:0-12080 GCA_025403585.1 Parazoanthus swiftii
AGCAAGTTTCAAGAGTACTATGACGGCGTGGCTGCTTTGACAACTTGGAGTGTAAGCATTCCCAAATCACACAACGACCCAAGCTTAAATCTGGCAGAAGTAACCCAAGTCAAAATAAAACTGAAAGGGACGCGTGTGCCGGTTGAAGAAGTCAAAGCACCAGCGCTGAACACAGAACCAGTCGAGATTTCTGGCAATCAAGTAGAAGGGGGAAAAGGTAGAACCAGGCTTGCAAAAAGAAAAAAACTCAGAAAAGTTGTAAAGTTTCCGAAGAAAGGTCAAGGGTCGAAAAACATGGAGACCTAGGAGCGCCAATGTGAAACAAAGCTTTTAAGACGTTCTCGCTGACAGTAAGGCATGTATTTTCGGGGAACAGTTAAGAACATTGATGTAAGTAAAGAAACTGTAAAAAAGGCAATAAAAACACCGTTGCAGAACGGTAAAAGGATCAGTGGCTTTATTATGATTTTAGTATACGCTGTTTCCTGGTTTCTGTTGAGGTTTCATCTTAAACTCACTTCTTGATTGTCAGCACTTCATCAGAGCTACAAGAAGCATTTCTTACATTGTTATGCTCAAAGTATCAGTATTGATAATACGATCATCCAGATTCATTCTTGGCAACGTCGAAGATGTACTCAGTTCCTCAAATTCTTTGTTAAATGAGATAGTGGACAAATTAACACTTACCACCAAAAAAAAAAGAGCGCTAAGAAACTTTTATGCTCCTTAATGCGCAAGACTTTACGCAGATTTCATAGACAAAAGTTCAATCTATCTCGCGTGCAATACTTAGACCTAGCTCTGTTCGCTGGAAAGGAGGAGGGATCTCTAAAGTGACAAATGAAAACACGGCAGCTGGCGTAATTTGGCCGCTCACAAAGTGAGTGGCCGCTTTATTTGCAACAACAAGTTCGTAAAAATCAAAGAGCTATAAACGGTAAGCTACCCCTTGCCAGCGAAGGGTGAAGGGAAATATCCGCAGAACAACGTCATAACGAAATTGGGAGCGTGCCCATGCAGGGGGTACAAGGGCAGGAGGGTTGAGAAAAGCTCCAAAATTCTTATGAACTGAGAACGAGCAGTGTGTCTGACCTTTTCAGGGAGTAAAGATGGTGGAACACGAGCGTTCAGAAATTTATGAGCACGTGCAAACAATTTTTCGGATATAACGTCACTCACGGCGACACGTGTCCAAGCCAACACCATAATCGCTTCGCACGTCGCATAAAACCATTTATTTTCCTAGTAGAAAATAAATTAACTTCACAACCAGCTTGGACGAAATGCAAAATTGTTAATGCAATTAACAAGAGACCTGCAACTGAAAAAGGCGGGTAGTTTAAAACTTCCTAACGACTGGAGTATACATAAACGAACTCAAACCCGATTTACACTTACGAACATAAGAGCAAAGGAAATGATAAAGGATACTGGGGTATGCTTGATTCAAACTGTCCTCTTCTTGTATTCCTTTGCCTTGACCACTGTTACTTCAAACCATTTCAACCAAGGCAGCAAAGCGCAAGTACTTCGTAGAAGCCATTAACAAAAACATTCTCGCACACAATTGTCAATACGTTTTATTTTACTGATGAAGCAGCTGAAGACAATGATAGAGGCAATGTATTTTTCAAGATATGATGCTAATAATTGACTACTTAGTAACTTCACTTGCTTGGGACCGAGATTACCATCACACATGTTTTTTTTGGAATTTGGTACTCTTGCTGCTGCTTGCTTAAGTTTTAATATATTTTTGTTTGTAAAATATTTATCATAACTGAACTTCTCTATTGCTGATTTTTATATTCAAAATTTTTGCACTTCAAACAGACACGTTTGCAGAAAAAGCTGCTCCTTCTCCTTCTCAATTTCCTTTGGAGTCAGCCTCCTTTTAAATAATCAATAAAGTTCACATGTGGGCTGAGATTTGTTGATCTCCTTTCGACTCTGAGGGATTTTGTCCAGGTTCTTCGGTTTTCCTCTTTCAACTAAATTGACTTTTACGCCAACACCTGTGCCCTCGAGCAATTAAACCGGCAAAAGCCACTGATCATAACTTGGAAGAATGGCCAACGACTTCCAGCGCAAAAACGTCAAATAAAGTTTGAAGTTTAAAATGTCAATCAAAACTGGCTAATCTTTTACTCACTTGCAAAATGTCAGTTGAATCTTGACTGTTGTTGTTGTTGCTGTGTATTCTTCGGCTTGCGGTTTGCCGAATTGTGGATTTTACTGTAGGAAATGATCTTACCAAACTACCGAGAATAATTCATTGACGATGTTTCCATAACTGATAGAAATACCTGATTGTGAAACTCAACAAGTTTTGAAAGAAGTGTACAAAGCTGCCTTGTTTTAAGTTGTTTCTGCACAAAATCTGTTGACCATAAAGATTTTCTTAATTTGCTCCAAGCTTTCTGTCGTAGTTCATCACTTCGCAGATTTCAAAACAAAAGATAACAAAAAATACGGGCTATGTCACAGCCAAGACGCTTCTTTATATTGGCCCTTTTACAGTTATGCTTGTAGTTCATCTGGTCTGCTGTAGATTATTGATTCTTACAGTTGCTTTTGCGGGGTCTGAAAAAGGGTCTGAATTTGAAGTTTGTGCAGGATTCCCCAACTTAAGATATGGGCATATAAATTGCTACGCCTTGCTTTACAAGCACTAATAATGCTCAACAGTTGAGTCTTATTACAAAAATTAAAAAGCTCTGGAAAAAGCAAAACAAACATCTGTCATCGCTTTGTGTTCCCCTCCACAGCGCTTTCGTGACTTTCATGACAGTCTATGGACACTCTTTTCCGTTAACGCTTACTAAATATGAATGAAGTGTCCTAGCATATGCTCTTTAAAACAATAGAAAGTCTGGTAGAACCAGGTTATTTATTTTATGCTTTGACGACTTCGGAAATATGTCTGTCCAACATGATGCTGTGAATTTTGCACAAAACGAACCATGCAACATCGGAATTGTTCCTCGATGTTGCTGTAGCTGAAGCAGAGTTTTGCTGACACTATAGTTACCAAGAAAAGATAGGCTGCGCTTCATGTTACTTAACTGAGATAGAAAAATCTTTGATGAGCTAAACCCACAAATACAAACAGCGTGTTTTTTTAAATATTAATTAGTCTTCTAATACACGCTCTTTTAGAACAATGAAGTTCTTGTAGGACAGGTTTTTCATTTTATGATTTGACAACTTATCTGTCCAACGTGATGCTGTGCATTTTGTACAAAAAGAGCCACGCAACAACTTTCAATTACAACGGAACTGTTCCTCGAGGTTGCTGTTGCTCAGGCAGAGTCTTGCTGACGCTTAAGGTAGTTAGCACACAAAGTAGACTGTGCTTGTAATTACTTTACGTGGATAGAAAGTTGATTATGAACTTAGCTCATCAAAACAAGCACTGATGCAGCGTATATTGTTACGTTACCACGCATAAATATTAATTATGTGATCTGGAAAAAGCTTATTTAGAACAAAAGAAAATCTGGTAGGACCAGGATATTCACTTTATGCGGCTTCGACAACTTTCACAACTTATCTGTCAAACGCGATGTGCATTTTGCATAACTGAAAAGTGCTAGACAACTGCTGTCTGTCAGTTCGCAGTTGCTCTTCGAGGTTGCTGTAGCTGAAGTCTTGGTGATGCTAGTTAGTGGTTGCCACACAAGGTAAGCTGTGCTCTTAGAGTGGAGTATTAGGGGCAACAGAAACCGAAATACCAGAAGAAAACGCTTCAAATTCGGTAATATCAAGTCAAAAATGGCACAAAATCTAATATCGTGTAAAAAACAAAAGACATTTCAAAACTGCAGTATGGCATTGTTCGTTTTTACCTGCGCAGCAAATACTGAACTCCTTTTAAAAGGTAAACCATTTTTTAAACTATGTAACTGTGTTGCTTGTCGAGAACAAACACTGTAGAGACCACGTTACCGCGCAGAATACTGTCAATCAAAATACAAAAAGCTACATACCGGAGGATGATACCTAAACATCATATACCGTAGCCCCTCCTCCTTATCATTGAACTGATGAAGTAAATCCATAAGAGCAAATACGCAGCTTGTTTTCGTAAGTTCCCACATCCGAAATGTGTCTTCTCGACACTTAAAACGATCTATTGAAACATATTTGATGTAGACCTTCTATATATCATACCTTTAAAACAAATAGGTTTTTAAACTTCAACGCTTTTGTTGCTAACAGTGACGGAAATAAATCAATAAGGAAGTAAGAGAGCATTTCTAAAACTTTTGAATACCCAAACTGCTAAAGAATGTCACTTTTGTTGAAATGTCAAAGGACAGTTAGTTCTCTCGATCTTCGGATGTTTTATCTTTAGGATTCATTGACATATACATGTGATACCTTTTCAAACAATTTGATTATCGGTTACTATACAACACTTTCTTCGCTAACAGGCAGCTTCTAAAATATTCTGATATTCAATTGCCTGAATTGCAAGCTCATTGTGACAACAAATATTTCATCAGTTTGATACCAATTATGTGGGTAAGGATTTCCATTGTGGGGTATTTACCGGGTGGCGTGCATAAAAATACTTAAATTTACAATAATTTTGTAGTTTTTGCCCTACCGGCCCTTTCATTTTGGATATTTAACGTTCTGTATAGCTACTAAACTTGGAATACCCACACGTTACTTACAAAAGAATCTAAATCAATAACAAAAAATGACGTGTTTTGGTAATTTATTGATCCTATCTGTTGGACAATGGAACATCAGTGTGTATAGAAAACTTTTTCATCACTTTTTGTACACCCTTTATGTTATACATCAAAAACTATTTTGGTTTTAATGTATCATGTAACAGTGTACATGTAAACTTAGATTTTTTTCGCTCTTTTCAAGTTAGCACCATTAAAAATACAAAACTAATTTTCGTAGTCGTGACGAATAGTACAAGACCCATTTTAACAATTTATAGTTTTAAAAAGCAACTTGGTGGAAACAGGTGTTTCATTTGTTCAATAACAGCTTACTAGTCAAGGTTCTATAATTTAACAGTGCTCGTTCTCATTTTAGAACTCTTTTCAACTTCATTCGGCCAACAGCTACTTTTTTCACATTTTAAACATTGTTTGTAGTTAGTGGCTATTTTAGATTTCCTTGTATTAAAAATGCATTTCGTGTACTTCTTGGTTTAAGCTTTCCTTTTATTTTTAGCAGACATATATTTCTTGTAATTAGTAGGTTTAAGTTATTCAGTTCAGAAGTCCTTTCTAAAAACCACACTTTGTGATGTTGACAACTTCAATAAAGATCATCAGTTGTACAGATAATGAAGCTAATATTTGTTTTAATATACACAAAATAACTTTAAATACCATCGAAAAAAGAAGACGATCACTTTATAAAGCAGGTAATTAATCAACTTAGATTTGATTTTAACTTTTTTCACCCGAGTACAGGATTGAAGTTGATATCTGGCCGTTACGGGGTACTGAAACTTAGTTAGTTTACATGTTCAGATAATTCACCTGAACCCATTCCGTAGAACTGAAGCAACTAAACATATGTTTTGTTGAATGGAAAGTTCGCATGCTATTACAAAGTAGAGACAACTTTTAGAGAATTAGAACAAGTTATTAACTCTAAAGGCCCATTCACACTTGCAATTTTTGTCCCGGTTTCTATTGCACTTACAAGTTACATCAAGTTTCGAGATTATTAAAAACGTTGCTAGTTTCCGAATACATGCACTTTTGGAAGTAACTGCGCGAGTTCAAGAAATATTGCAATGGGAATTGGGACAAAAAATGCGCCAAAAACTGTTAGTATTTACTAAATTGGTCTTATTGACGTTTGTCTAAGTCTAAGGCCCCGTCCAAACTGATACGATATTTTTAAATCCGCAACTTTTTCTTTCCGGATTCAAAAAAAGTTCCGTCCACACGTAGCGTATTCAAATCGAATTTGCCCGTCCACACGAATACGATGGTATCCGGTTTCACTGTGGTATCTACCACTACTGAGAACGTGCGCCAGGGAGGGTGAGAATGAGGTATCACTCGTTTGTCCTGGACGAACCCAGAATCTTCGGGGACGAGGTTGTCTTTTCAGTCGCTTTTAAATAACTGTTTTTGGCGACCAATTCGAACATCAGATAACGCAAGAAGTTTCAAAATGTCGGCCCGCTGTTTCATACATTTGGTGTGTTAAGTCACAATAGCTAAACTAACTTGAACGCAGGCTACAGTACTTGAAGAAGAGCAGTTAGCACGTTTTCCCGCCATACTGGTGAATGGTTCATTGCTTGCTAGTAATTTCTATGTCATCGTATTCGAAAACATCCGGATTCACCGTCCACACGGTATCAAATTCATTGCGTATTTATTTTTTTCCACTCTGGAGAGCGGATTGAAAAGGTTCCGGGTTCGCTGCTGAATTCGCCGTATCTGTGTGGACGAAAGCCGTATTCGGAAGAAAAAGTTGCGGATTCAAAAAAATCCGTATTCGTGTGGACTGGGCCTAACTGAAAAGAGCATGCGCGGTATATGTATTGATGGAAATCGTTCTCTTCCCAGCTGGCCCAATTTTTACGGAGAATTTTCGGTAAAATTAGATTCGCTGAAATATTGGGCAAGTAGCGCAGCTTATTCGATTGTAAAGTTGGTCATAAGTGGCTAACATCTGTTGGGATAACAAAGCATTTTGGTATGAATTGACCTTAGTTTGTAAACGTGCAAAGGTAAGCACAGGCAGCCCAAGCTTACAATGTGAATAACAAAACACATAGTTCATGAGTTGCTAAATCGAAACCATTATATATGACTTTGTTTGGAAAATTCACCCGTCTCTCAAATATCCGAAAATATTGCTACGATTGTACAAACAAAGTTTACCTACCTTGCGTTCACTGTGTCCTTGTGTGTTGTCTGCAGTTTGGGCGCGAATCAAAGAATTTTAGAGCGAGAAAGCGGCGAAGTAAATAAAACTAGTTTCCTTTAAGTAGAAGTTTAGGATTCTGCTTGTACCGAATGAGTTAAGACAAAATTTTATTTAAATGGCAATATTTCCGAGCGAAGTTTGTTTCTACTTGTAGTAGCAGGGTACTTCTCGTGCAGACACTCTCTAATCTTCGTAAAAGATGATGAGATTAGCATAAAATGAATACTGAGCGTTTCATGACTAGCTGATATTTAACAATAATTTTAACATAGCTTAAGTTTTAAAATAGTTTTCTTTCTTTATAGTTTAGTTAATATATTTTCATAAGTTATGTTGTACACTGTTGCGGATGACCATTTCACTGAGTTGGTCCAACCCCTTTCCCAGGGTCCTTTTCAGTCCTAGGAACTAGGTTGCATCTGGTCCACTCGTACACTAAACTGCCTAAAGCACACTCACTTATTGACTACTTCTTCTTGTTTTCTCTCAAGGTGTATGATTTATGAGCCGCTGAAGACAATGAAGTATTTTATAGTGTTTCTCGGAATACTGTGCAGCGTGCAGAGATGTCTTAGTACTTTCACTTTTGAGGATGGTAAGTAAATTTCTCTTACCGAGTAAAAGTTGCCTTTTTTGAGTTATGGCAAATCAGGAGAAATAAAGTTATAACAGATAAGTTAAAGGTAATTAAACAAGGTTAGGGTAAATAGATAAGTTAAAGGTAAATAAATAAATAAGATAAAGATAAACAGTCATGGTGAGGGTAAACAAATAAGTAAAGGTAAATAAACAAGTCAAAAAATAGTAAGAGATAATGTAAAGGTAAATAGATAAAGTAATGGTAAATAGGGTAAAAGTAAATAGATAAGGTAGAGGTAAACGAACAATGATAATATAAAGGCATGTGGTTAAGGTAAAGGTAGACAGATAAGGTAAAGGTAGACCGATAAGGTAAAGATAGACAGATAAGGTAAAGGTAAACGGATAAAAAAAGAGTTCACAAAGTTTTTCCTTCACTACGGCTGTTTCATGGCCAAACCGTCGGAGGTTTTCACGAGTCCGACGATTTTTTTGTTTCTTGTTCAAGGAATTTTAAAGAAACATGTTAATCCACCCAAAAGACCTTTGATCAATCAGGTTTATCAAAGTTCAATACAGTATTATCCTATTACCGTTACTGTTACCATTTCATCTAGATTACAATAATGACTGACGACCGCGTCTGGACCGTGACCGCGACTGTAACCGTGACAATGACCGGGACTATGAAAGTAGTTATGACGGTGACTGTGATTCTGACCGTGACTATGACGGTAACTGTAACTATGACCGCGACCGTGACTCTGACCGTGAATGTGATCATGACTATAACTGTGACTATGACCGCGACTGTGACCGTGACTGACAACAGGGGGTGCGAGAATGGTTATGGTCATCGCCATGACCGTGGCAATGACCGTTACGTTTGTTATCACTCTAATCGTTACTACTACTACTACTACTACTACTACTACTACTACTATTTCAAGTATATCTTGTTCATTTCTTATGTCCATATGGGATTATTTACGGAACATTGCAACACAAAACAAGCAAATTGTGCATCAAGTTTGAGGTTGTGCCACATCTGAAGAAGGCTGGTGTCCTATGCGGCTTCCGGTTGAACGCTTCTCATCCCTGTATCACCCGTTTTTGTGTATTGGGTAACAGCAACTGTATGGTGTTCAGGTTGGATCCAAGTGGACACCTCAGACAGCACAATGACGATTCATTCTGTCTTCTTACATGTAGTGCTATCCATGCGATTTTCAAGGTAAAAAAACAGTTAACAGTAGTTTTCCGAACTGGTGCTGACTAACGATGGATGTTCTCTGAGCCACGACTGTGGCGAGGTTAATGTTTATCGCTATTCACTAGTAACGAATAAATTATTTTTTCAGTGTAAACCATCAGTAACCAAATTCTGAAAAATTTTGTTTTGCAAAGAAAACAAAAGCGAGAAAGCGTCTTCAATCTAGAGTTATGCTCGCTCGCGAAATACGCCAGTAAACAAATGATTTTCATCGCTTGACAGTTTTTGTATTTGTAATATGAGGCGTTGAAGATGAAACATAAAAATACAATTAATAACCTTTTGCAGTCATAAGCTTCTTAAATTCACTTGTTTCAATAATTTCAGGATCCAAATTAGGCAATAAGTAAGTGGCCGGAGGTGATAAACACAAGATAACCCCAGTTTAACTAACCATTATAAAAAAGTGCTGTTCGTTCGATTCGTTTATATACTGAAATAGAATTTTTAAAAAGTCTTTCACATTTGCAAAGGGTAAGACCACTTACGAAAGGGATTATGGGAGCCCTGTATTTACAAAGTGGCCATCCATTGACCCGAATACGAACCAAGTGAAACCAACAAAGCTAAAAGCTAAAAAAAATTGATAAGCTAGACCAATAACAGCATTTAAAAAAAAGAGGTCCCATTATGCTTTGCGATCTGGGTACACTCTTTTTTTTTATTAAGAACAAACTTAATAAGAACATTGAGGTTGAGTTTGCCCGAAAAATAAGAACAAAAAAAAAGGGCAAACTGAGGCTGAATCAAATATTTATGCAAATGAAGAGTGTTCAACTGCATTAGTCCTACAGTACTCAGCTCTCCGATAATTTAACGCACCCAGGATACTCAAAACTAGTTTGTCTTGCAAAAGGCACTTCACGTTTCTTGTGAACCAGTGTACAAAACTACCTACCGAATTTCATGCGAACTTAACATAGCCGTTAAGTACTAAATAAGAACATTTTGAGGCTGAAATTACCAAAAAAAATAAGAATATTGAGCCTGAGCAAAACATTACTGGTTCTTAAATAAAAAAAAGAATGTACTATGCTGCATGTTCGCAAATCGATCTATTTAGAATAGCTGTTTAATCTAGTATTATTAGAACATTGAAGCCTCTCGCTAAACTACTTTAAGTTAACATTCAACTTTTTATTAATAAAAGGCTAAAACCAAGGTAGATAATTAATAAAAGACGCGCATATATACAAAGAAGCATAACCTCTATGGTGAATTATTTCGGTTTAACTCCTTTGGCCTGCAAGATCTCCGTACCTCTGTTTAGTTTCACATCTAGTAAAAGTAAGCGAACATGATCGCCAAATTTTCAGCCAGTTTCTCCAATGTAAAGTTTGTCTATCGAAGTAGAAGTGACATTTACGTCTGTTACGTGGACTCGAGTAGTAAAGATCCGCTGAATTACGGGCATAACACTCGTGACATCTGCTTCTTTCTACGCAGGGCAAGTGTGACAAATCAGACATCAATAAGGAGAAAGGTTGCAGCACTGTTATTAGTGGTGTTTCGATGGACTCAAATGGTGTCATTTTCATCGACAACGGCCAACATTGTATTTCTACTCAAGTACGTGATCAGTTCATTTTCCTTGAACGTACGCCACCAACATGTAAACAGCCCCGATCCCGGTTGGTAGGTGAGTAGGTCGTATCACCTTAGGGGTGGGCCATTTGGCATCGTTTGGGTGTGGGGCAGGGGGGAGGGGAGAAGAGCAGAGAAAGAGTGGAGTATACAAATTTGTAAAAATAGATTAGATTGAAGAGTTTATCAAATACTCGAAACTCTTTATGGAGAAAATGTTAAACATGCATCCTTTTGTGTTATGGAAGATTTGTAACGCCGGGTTTAAACGTCGCGTTACTGCCGTGCGATAGACAGTACGTAGTGGTTTTAATCCGACGTCTTAGACCATGTCGTGTCACTTAATTCACTTTGCCGAGCCAAGTGGTATAAGACGTCGTGCTATTGGCGTACCAAACTCAATGGGGGCGTTGCATTAAATTCGACACGGCAGTAGCGCGACGTCTAAACCCTGAAGGTAATATGGTTTAAATCATCGGTTGCAAACTGAGGTATCATAGATACACCTCTGTTATTGCTAAAATCGGATCATACCCATGTTAGGCTGCAGGATGAGGTTACAACGAACAAGTTGTGGGATATAAAGATTCTACTTGTGTTCTTTATGAGTGTATTTATATACCACATGTGTCGTTAAATTACTTATCAGTTTATTTGTTTTAGCTGAAGGTTTGTCCTGGTTCTCTTCCAACACCTCCACTCAAGCCGCAAGTGTGGACTTGACCCAAGATCACTGCAACTATCGAAACAGGAGACTTTGCACCGCGACTGAAGTTTGTCCAGAGAGTCCTGGAGGCCAGAGTGTTGTTGGAGTTACCGGCGAAACTGCGAACAAGGCATTACTTGTCGAGGGAAACACGTTCTTGGACGCTGCCACGTGTCAGAGAGTGACACAACTGTCAAGTTATACCACTGACGGAGTTGTTTGTTGTGTTAATAACAAGTTTCCAAGACCGACAGACTTCATTAACAACGGTACAGTCATATATGTGTAATAGCAACATTTTATACAAAATTGTACAAGTTACTATATTAAACCTTCAAGTAAATAAAAACAAGCGTTTTCACCCGGGGGAGTAGTCAACCTAATTTTGAGCAGAGGTTTACGCCCGGACCTGACTCCTTGTTTATAAGGAAAATTATCGTAACGCATACCATGTTCATAATTTTCAGCTAAAATATCGCACAATTATTGGCTGGAAAACATACTTTATTGACCATTTTTATGGTAAACTTTCAAAAATCCAAACATTTTATACCCTGTTTATGATCAGAAAGTAGAAAAAAAAAATTCTGAAGGGCGGTACGTCCCGTATAGCTTTTTTATGGAAGTACCACCTCTCTCATCGTTTTCGACCGTTGGGTCTTCAACAAGTTCTTTTATAATTGTAACAGCAGCAGTAGCAGCATTAGTAATAGCAATGATAATAATAACAATACTATATGTACAGTGGAACCCCACCTTACGACCACCTCGTTAATACGACCACCTCGTTATTACGACCACTTTTTCTTGGCCCGGCAAAATGCCCATACATTTTCTTATAAAAACACCCCGTTAATGCGACCACCCCGTTTGTGCGACCAACGACCACTTCTTTAGTTCCCGAAGTGCGTTTTTTTTTTTGTTTTTAACATCGTTAATACGACCACTAATCCATGCATACAAATTGCAATAGGAAATGCATTGTGAAATAATGACAGTTTTTATGTC
>JAOBYE010628408.1:0-12077 GCA_025403585.1 Parazoanthus swiftii
GAAATTTTTACTATAAAAAACGTGATGAGAAATAGAATGCCGCCAGTTTACAAACTAGTCGAGGAAGACGGAGATCCTATTAGCGGAACATTTTACGAACAAGAGTTACAGAAAGTAACTGACGCAGGAACTTCCAGAATTGAACGTATTTTAAAAAGACGCGGAAAAGGAAAAAACAGAGAAGCTTTAGTCAAGTGGCAAGGTTGGCCTACAAAATATAATTCTTGGATTCCATTTTCATCATTTCAAGCATCTCAAAACATCTAAATGGCTGATTTTGGAGAACGTCCATTAGAGTATATTCATTGTCCAAGTAACAGTCCAACAATAAAAGGTGACAACACTCCAAACAAATTTCAAATAGAATTTCCAGATACTTTGAAATTAGAAGGCAATTGGGAATGCGGTTTGGCAGAATATCAAATTCCTCTGGAATACGACACACCTGAAAAATCAGTATGGTTTGAACGTGAAGATCCACGCAACACACCGCTTGTTTGGGTACACACTTATGAAAAAGCTAATTCTACAACCATGCAAAATGTTTATGCACACCATGGGTCGTGGTACTGCTACAATCTATTTTCAACAAAAGTTGGAACAAACTGGGATTCGACCACACGTACTTACGAGTTCACGTATCCGTTAAATGTACTTGTCGGGTTGACAATGTTACTTTTGTTTAACGGTAAGAAGATCTTTGAATTCGATTCAAAAACATACAAAATTCTCAAAATTGCTGAAGGTTTCACCATCTATTTCTACAAGGATCTTTTCATAAGATTTGGAATTCCTATGACGCCGGACAGAGCTTCGCAGTTATGGGTAGACAATCCAAAAAAGAAAGATTGGTACTTTTTGAAGAATCGAGATTATCAACCTATAACATCTATTTCACACATTCATCCTTTATCACGAAAGCAGATGTGGTCTTATCTGAACTTGGAGAAAATTAATTCTTCACCTATTGATGGTCTAAATGATGTGGCTTTTCTTATTTCATCTGATTCAGAACATTATTCATGGGATGCGCTAGCACAAATATTTGGACGTGCGATGTTTGGAAAACCAGATACACATACAGGCGATGATATTGCTGAACTACATGGTGGATTATTACCCATGTGTTGGTTAAATTCCCTTTTAAAAATCAGAAGACGTGGCGACTATAGTGTCACAGACATTGTTAACGCATTAGCAGCCTTTTTTAATATATATCACATGAAAACAACTGTTGCGTCCCTAGTAGATGAGGAAGGAAATTCTAATGTGAAAGCAATACCGACAGTCACTCCAAATTATTTTGATATTAAAGGGGGAATAGCTCTAATCTTACATGAAAGAATCGTCAAAATGTTAAACATTGATAAGAACATGTATCAAGTTATAACACCTGAAGAATTCAAGAAAATAAAGTTTTACACAGATTCTACTCCTAGACCCGACGATCCACCCCGTACTGAAGCACAAGAAGCTGTTCTAAAAAAACAGAAACTTGCTATAGCCGAAGCCTTTAAAGGAAACAGGTTTGTGAGAATTCCTAAAACAATTCGAGCTGATAAAGATGATGTCCGGATTCGTTATCATGCAACAAACGACCCATCTACTCTTACACCTATTCCTATAAAAGACTGGAGCATTTATAGTGCAGATCCTCCTAAACAAGAACCGCACGATTCAACTAAACATTATTCAACATTGTATGTCGATACAGATTTTATTCAACCACATTATGTCGGAAATCAACGTGCCAATGTTTTGCGAACAATTAAAATAGCTGGAGATCAAGCTATGGCGAGAGAAGAACCATTACACATTCAATATTACCCGATCCGTCTTAATCAATTCAGGAGAATTTCATTTAGACTGACAGACGATGAAGGAGAGGATATAAAACTGAAGAACAATGTTACAGTCCTCACTCTTGCATTGAGGAAAGCTGCATAAACATTAAAATATGGGGTTTGAAAATATCAACGTTTTCCGTGGTTTACATTACCGCGGTTTAGGACATAAACACCCGCAAATTGGAACAGGAATTGGTGGAATATTGAGACCGTTATACAATCAAGCCATACCTATAGTAGGAAAACATGTCAAAAAAACAGTAGCACCTGCCTTATTAAATGCGGGCGCAGCTTATTTATCAGATATTGCTCAAAATAAAGACCCAAAAAAAGCATTCAAGAAAAGAGCACAACAAGCTCAAAAAAATGTTGTGACTGCTGGGAAAAAAGCCATAAAAAGAAAAGCAAGTGGCGTCATATCATCATTCATTCCAGGATTCTTAAAGAGTAAGAGGAGAAAGAAGAGTAAGAGTAAAAGAACCAGACCGGGTCAAAAAAGAAATAAAGCATAACCTAATCTACAGCCAAAAAAGAAGAAGAAGAAGAAACCTTCACCCGGTAGAGCATTGCCTCCTTCAATAGTATACGCATTTGACAACATATAAAATGCCCAAAGCTTCAAAAAAACGTTTTACTTCAGGAGCACCACATGCTTCCACAGTAGAAAGTCAATCACAATCAAAAGCGGAGCCAACGCAATTGCAAGACTCATGTTACGATGTTTTCAGTGAACCTGCTGAAGAAAACAGTACAGATTCAACGTATACAATCAAGTATACTCCTGTACGTTCCGGAAGTAACCCAATCACATTCATTGCTGGAGAAGAAGTTACTGATTGTATGTTGCTTTCTATGACAACTCTTGTCTTCTATTTGAAAGTGGTTAATGGTGCTGGACAGGCTTTTGTTAATGGAAACGGGTATTTTAAAAACAACATCGCGCATACAATCATAAAACAACTGACATGCAAAATCAACAACACGCAAGTGACAGAATCAAGAGACACGTACAGCAAAGAAGCGTATATTGATTATACGTACAACTTTTCAGCAGAAGCTCAGAAATCGTACATGTCTCTTATGGGGTATGCGAAAGACACTTACAACCATTTTGACAGTCATGCTGCTAATGATAATGAAGCTTTAGCTAAAAGAAATCTTTTCGGCAATCAAGTGATGTTTGTATGCTGCGTGCCTAATTTGGACGTTTTCAAAACAAATCGCGTGCTGCCTCCTGGAATCAAAATGGAACTGAACATATATCTGAACGAAAATGGTGCAATT
Organism: Parazoanthus swiftii; assembly: GCA_025403585.1. Lineage (NCBI taxonomy): Eukaryota > Metazoa > Cnidaria > Anthozoa > Zoantharia > Parazoanthidae > Parazoanthus > Parazoanthus swiftii. The sequence continues at coordinate 3,132 of JAOBYE010628408.1, forward strand.
TTTGTTGCTGCAGATGGTAATGCTGCAACCCGACCAAAATTGGTTGTCAATAGTTGCGAATTAAGAGTAATGTACAAGAAACCCACACCAGACATTCTCGCAAAACTAGTTAGTGCTCATCAACATTCGACCTGGAAAATTCCTCTCACAAACACAAAGTTCAACACTTTCACAGTGAGTCAAGGAGTAACAAAACATCGCATAAACAACATTTTCCAAGACGACATTCCTGAAGAACTCATTGTTTGTGCACAAAATCAAAACCGTGCTGAAGGAACATATGCACTTAATCAGTTTAAATTTTCAAGATGCACAATCAAGACTGTCAAATTAACTTTGAATGGAATAAATTTATTCCCAAATCTTGAAGATCTTGCCGGAACTGATGCATCACAACCGTATCTGAATTTCTTCATGGAGGACGGTTCTCCAGCATTCAGAGGTCCTGGAGTTGATTTGACGGAAGCGGAATTTAATGAATCTTTTTACATTCTGCGTTTCAATCTCACACGCGGCAAACGTGCTTTAACAGGCCTTACCAGCGCCCCTCTGCAGGGAAATCTAGCTCTAGATTTAACTTTCGATGGTGCATTAGCAGGCCCCATCAACGTGTATTGTAAAGGTTCATTTCCTAGAGTTTTAGAAATAGATTCAAGCGGTAATTGTATTTTCGCATTTTAAAGGAAATGTGCCGAAAAACAGCTAATCAGAAATAACATTGAACATTTAATCATTACTATATAATCTTTTCTTAGAATATGATACATGTATTGGTTTAATTGATAATAAAATGAAGTTGAAATGTTTATTTTGTCATTTATTAATCATGCTTACCACTGTTGATATAGCCAGGCGTGCAGAAGAAAATGCTATCCTCAGACCACAATGGGGAGGTGTTTATGCAGCAAATTGTTTACCTAAAAAACCAATACCCAACGAATTAAAACCTATAGGGTTTGTAGCCAACACAGATGATGATGACAAGCCAGGACGCCATTGGGTCGCGTTTTACTTTCCAAAGGATGAAAGTGTTGTAGAATTTTTCGACAGTTACGGATTGAATCTTTCGACATATTCACCCCATTTTCCAAATTTTGTAAAACAGTGCTCTGTATTGAGAAGAAATGTCAAACAATTTCAGAGCTTATTTTCAAAAGTATGTGGCGATTATGCGTTGGGTTATTTATACATGCGTGCAAATGGAAAAACGATGCGAGAAATTGTAGATAAAAAGTTTACTCAAGACACGCGTTTTAATGAGATGATCAAAAAATTTGTTAATTTAAAGATGCCTCCACATACAAACCCATCATTTCATAAACCAATTCAGATAGTACAGAGTAGAAGACGAAACCATTTTCATTATATTGCACAAACCAAACATCATGGCAGACGTGCGGTTAAAGACACCGTGTAATATGATGATTTCGGGACCAAGTCAATCTGGAAAAAGCACATTTTTGGAAAAACTGATACAGCATAAAGATGTCATGTTTACTGAAAAGCCGAAAAAGATCATTTATTGTTATGGTAGTGCTTGGCAAGACAATCTGTTTAATAGACTAAAAAGAAATTACGGTGTGGAATTTGTAAAAGGGTTGCCACAAAAACCTGTTTCCCAAATTTTCACACCCGACAAACGCCCTGGTCTGATTGTTCTTGATGATTTAATGAATGATGCTCGAAACAGTGATAATGTGGTTGAACTTTTCACCAAAGGAACACACCATGCCAACGTGTCATGTATATTTTTGGCACAAAATCCTTTTCCTGGTGGAAAACATGGAAGAACAATTTCGTTAAACACACATTATAATGTGTTTATGAAAAACCCTCGAGACACTTTGGGAATAATGAATTTCTTTAAACAGATGTATCCCGGGAAAACTAGAGACGCATATCGAGCCTATGAAGATGCTGTTTCAGTTCCATACGGTTATTTATTTGTTGATCAACACCAAAACACACCAGACCAGTTTCGTCTTCAGACACAAATCTTGCCTGGAGAAACTCAACGCATGTGCTACGTTCTGCCAGATATTGAAGTTCCTGACGAATTATTATTATCACATTATGGTAAGACGCAGAAAAATTATAACAAGACAAGTCAGTCAAGAACGAAAACGAAGAAAGGTAAAAAAAAGAGATTCAACCCGTACAATCGTTTTTACCAATAAAACTGCCAGACCTGGATGGAACAAAGTTTTGAAAAGCGAACCAATCAGTTTTAGAGATTCAGAGATTGTGTGCTTAAAAGAAAAAGAATATATGAAGATGAATATAGACAACCCATTCAGTCACACACACGGATTTATTGAGAAGAATTATCGTAAACAATTTCCGTGGTTCAATCATTTCTTTCATTTAGTTGTTCCACATAAGGACCCAATCAAAAACACTGGTAAAAACTATATCACATATCTACATGGAACTGCATAATCATTCACCTGAAGATGTCGGAACATATAAGTTATAGAAATGTGCTTTTCAAATATATAAGGTGTAGTAGTCGTATCAACTGCAAAGATGGGTTACATCACATTGTTACAACGTCGAAACATTACAGAAAAGGAAATCCATTTCGAAGATCAAGGAGATTACTAGAACAAAAATTTAAAACTGTTAGAGGAGTATTATTCACAGCAGATCCTGTTCAAGCCATGAACATCATTGAAGCAGATCTGAATTTTCGCCGTGATGAAAATCCTAAAGATACATACATTATAGTTGGCGTGCATAAAAGCACGTTGCGCAAGATAAAAACTTTCAATCACAATAAGGACCCCTTCCAGATACCTGCAGAGATAACGTGCTATGGCCTCGCAACGGTCACCTGAATTTGATTGGGATAGGTTATTTCGAGAACATCAAGCAACTCAAAATCCTGTCAATTTAGATGATCTAACTCTAGATGATTTAGACATAAATGAACTTAATCCCAGGACACCACCAGGAATTAGACAACAGGCAGGTCCTAGTGGAATTAGACAACAAATTCCAAGTGGAAGAGGAAAAGGAAAACAAATAATACCTAGAAAACAGCCTAGAAAACAACCTAGAAAACAACCAAGAGGAAAAGTACCGCCTTTAAGACAATATTATACTGATTCTAGTGATGATGACGTGGGTGATGATGAGGAAGAAGATGAAAATGCACAATTTGATGAAATAAATCAACCAGATGAAAATGAATATAATATGCCATTTAGTTATTTCAAAAGGAACAGACAGGGTTTATTACCTAATTCAATTGTTGAATATCGTTCAGTTGTGTTGACGTATAAAGGTCAAAAAAATCCTGTAGTACATAAAGCTTCACGAAGACGTACTTTGGCACACACTGTTCAATCACCACAAAGGACTCCACAAAGGACTCCACAAAGAACGCCTTCAGTTCAAACACCACCAAGAACACCTTCAATCCGAAGTAGATCTAGAAGTAGATCTAGAAGCAGAACAAGAAGTAGAACTGTTTCAAGAGCTAGTTCGAGGGCTAGTTCAAGAGCATCAGCATACACGACAGGAACTGAAACAGAATGAAAGACAAGAAAAGAAAAAATAGACGAAAACCGAAGCGTTTGACAAAAAAATCTATTTTCACAAATTATGGGATTCCTCCATTTAGATATCAGATAAAAAAAGCAGATTGGCCCGTATGGGCTAAAAGAATGACTTTAGCACAACTTTAATCATATTGATCATGGAACGGTTTGGAGATGATCATGTTATTACTCTCTTCAGCAATAATGGAATCGAGGAAAATACTGGCAGAAATTTTACAACACATCTTGAGAATCCCTTAGAACTTCACGGAGAATGGGAAGCTTGTGTAGATTCCGTTAACTTCGTATGTGATTCTTTTAATCATGCTGCTGACATGTTTGAACCTTATACAGTCTATGTTCAATCACAAAACACAAGATTGAAAACAAGCTTTCAAGTAAATCCTACACTTTATTCAAAAAACATTGCTGAAGAAGAACTACATAATGCAAACACTGTAAACTTGTTATGTAGACTAATCGTGAAAAATGTTAAAGAAATGAGTGAAGATTCAAGAATACTGGCATTTCAATATGGAAGATTCAACATTGGAAGAGATTTTCATGTCGGTATTTCAGTCAACATAGCGAAAAGATTATCATTTTCAAGTCCTGAATATAAAGAAAATATCGTTTGGTTGAATGATGTTCATAGCTTCTCCAAGTTACTAGATACTGCTGTTTCGTATGTTGCGGATCAAACACCAGTTCAATCTATATTCATTCAATGTGACTTCATTGAAGATCAACATGTAGGAAACGGTCTAAAACCAGTACTACACACATTGCCTGCTCCTAGAAAAAGATTTGCAACATACAGTGTACGTAAATCAAACTTTAAAAAATTAAAAAAACAACGGTTGACAGACATTGCCATACGCATTGTGGGAAGGAAAGGACAAGAAATAGTTCACCCGTCAAGCGATACAATGGTATGTGTTAAAATTAGAACTTGCGCATGCAATGCGAACAAATTTACTTATATTAAGAACCTTTCGTAAATAATCATCATTTTCACCATGAAAAGTGGACAACATGGAAGTGGTTGGATAGGGAGTAATTCTTTTTTATTACCGAAAAGTGAAAGAAAAACAGATATTGATTATCTGCACGAAATTTACGCACGTCAGCGTGGTAGTGGAATCATACCTAGAATTATTGAAGAAGCACCGTTCTTAAGACGTATTATTAAAAACGGTGCTAAAAGAACACATCAAATGATGATTAGACATGCAACACCAAGACAAGTAAAGGCACTGCAAGAAATTGTGACAAACGCTATTCAAAATCCACACCTTCCTAACTTCAAGATTGCAAAAAAGGCGCTCGTTGCCATTAAAAAACAAGGGAAACATAAGTTCTACAGAGAGTTTATAAATCCAAGCACAAAACATCCACGTCTCAGAACTATCCTGAACCAGCACGGGAACGGTATCTTCCACATAGCAAGAAAATTGGCTCCGGCTGCAATAGGTGGTGTTGTTTTAGCTACAGCTATCAAAAACAGAAAAAAGATTGCTAAACTTTTCAAGTAATGGCAACAAAATTTGCACTGCAACCTATTGATCAAGCTGCTCAAGTTTTACAAGATAAATTAGACATTTCACCAGAATTGAGAAAATTGACGAAACTCAAGTTAGCCAAACAGAAAATCTTATTGGACAAGCATTTAACTAAATATCAAAAGAACCGCTTGTTGAAACAGTTATTATTTCGTGAAAAACGTATGACTAATCTTTATGAAGAGAGAGGAACTCCTGCAATACGTATCAAACCACCTGTTATAAGCACTCCACGTAATTATACTCTGGAAAATAGACTAGCTAATTTGGCAACTCCGGCTCCTTCAAGAGAAAGACCGCCAACTCTACCATTACCTACAACAACACCAAAAAGCACACCATTCAAGTCAGCTGGTACAAGTTTAAAAAGTTTATTTGACAGCACGCCTAAAAGTTCACTCTTTCAAGATGATGATGATGATGTACCGACTACATCAACTCCATCAACGTCCAAAAAATGGATGGACTGGTTGCCAGGAAAAGGAAAGAAGAGTGGGCCGTCGCCACCCCACACGAGAACTGGTAAACAATACTCAGTATGGGATAACTGGAAAACCTTTAATTGGTGAGTATGTTTTTAATGATTTTAATTCAATACAAACCATTTAACGTGCACGATGGCTAGAAAAGGTTCTCGTTCTCGTTCTCACAGATCCTCTAAAAGAAGAAGAAGTAAGAGAGGAGTATATTCAGGTCCAGTAAAAGGCAGTTGGAAACGATTTAAAAGGTAATATAAAAACAATGATATAAATTCACCAACGGGTGGATCATTTTATATGTAGGTTCACAAACGGGCGGATCATTTTATATTGCGTACTAATTTTCTTATTTGTTATCTTTCAGTCAATATGGTAGCGGAATAGCAACATCTCTAATAAAAGCCATTGCAAAATCTGCAGCAGGAACAGCGGCAGGAGCTGGAGTGTCTTATGGAATCAAAAAACTTTTACAACAGAAAAGATAACTGTTCGACAAGAATTAAACAACCCATGTAAAAGCAATACAAATAAACAATTGAAACGATATGATATGTTTTAAACAAATTTTATTGTGTTGGTTACATATTATTAATGCAGTTCAGTTCAGTTCAGGTAGATTAGCAGCTTTCAGTGTCTGTTTCAGCTTCAGAAGAAACAGAATAACAGTGCTTTTTACGACGCTTCTTGATATCTTCTTCACTTTCAGAACTTTCACTGCTATCTCCTCTCTTCTTTTTCTTGCTCTTTCTTTTTCCAGCTGTTTTGAAAAGTTTTTCCCAATTTATCTTGCTCTTGACTCTTCTCTTTCTCCTTTTTTGTTTGCCACCCTTAATGTTAGGGTTTTCAAACATAGTGTCGGGAGCTTGGCTCGTGCAGCGCTGCAGCATCCAGGACCTGTCAGCAACAGGTTTCTCTTGAGGCTTGTTAAACTTAGATAGATAAGATTCTGTTTTGGGTTCAGTTTCTGGCAATGTTTTTGGCATTCTGAAAGGGTTAGCAACAGCGGCAATCTCTTCAGGTGTTCTACCAAATTTGTCATCAGACTTTGCCCAGTCTTTTGGACAGGTGCAGTGTGTTGGACAGGGCCAGTATGGTGTATTTCGGGGATGTTTCTTTTTAAATTCTTCAAGTCTTTCTTCATTTCCGTCAGGATCTGCAAGATATAATCCACCTTCATCATTCTTCTTCCAGACAGGTGCAAAGGACACGTACTTTGGTTTCAAAGTATCCTTGTCCATTGTGACAACGTGTGTGTAAATCTCTTTTCCCTCTTCTTGCTCTCTTTTTTGAAGCCACTGACTGTGTTTTGGAATGATGTTCTCACTCTTGTTAACAACAGTAAATGATTTCATCTCAGCACTAAAGGGGTTCTTTCTAGCTTTTTCCTCCTCTATGTTGAACAAAGGCAATGTCTGTAAATACTCTGGATCTGTTTGTACTGGCCAATCATCATCATACACATAAATGGGTGGTGAAACTCCTGGCAAGACAACATACTCTTTTTTGTCAGACGGTGGTGAATTATGCCATAATCTGTTCATAAAGAAACGTGTGCCTTGTTTCTTGTCGTAGAAGAGCGCGTCTTCAAACCGGTAGGTTGTAGGAGATCCTCCTGTTCCGGGGATGATGGTGAAAGGTCTGTAGTTTGGGGGCAATGCGTGTCTGTGCCCGTCTTGCAGAAACCCTTCGAGATTCCGATTTTCGTCAAAAAGGTGTTGAGGATTGATATGAATTGGTCTCTGAACATGTCCCAAAGGACGCGCTTGATTGCGATAAGAGGCCCGTTCGAGTGAGAATTCGTACTCATCATTCCAATTGGGATCTTTCGGAGTCTTCGTCGTCTCATTCCCTAATGCAAATGATTGTAAATATGTCTGTTCATCAGCAAACCGTTCTCTTTCATACATTTCTACTTCGTCCACGCCCTTGTAAAACAGATTGTGTGCTCCAATCATTTAAACGTATCGCACGCCAATCAATTTTCCGCCAAATAGACCGTTCCCCGATTGAGATATGAAAGGCTTACGCCCAGTTCTCTTATGATATGTTACTTGTCCAGGTGTTTTATAAGTCTTTTGCCTTCTTGCCTTCTTTCTTTTACCAGACTTCCTAGACTTCTTAGATTTTTTTCTTCTTCCTTTCTTGCTGCTCCTCTTCGTAGCATGAATTGCTTCTAATGGATTGTGAGTTATATATACACCTCCTCTTCTAGTGCTAACCATTGTTGTATACTTAACCAATACCTTCACAGTTCTACTTATTTGTTCAATGAGTACGCTCTTTTATGTTTTAACATTATCCAATATTCCTTTGAGTGCTGTACTTGCTAACATTCCTGCCGCTTTTCCGAATGACGGAGCCGGTGTCACAAAATTTGATAGTACCCAACCTATTTTATCTTGAACAGACGGTGGTCGTTTTCTTCGTAATGCACCACCTCTCTGTTTTCTATATCTTTTATGCTTTCGTCTATTTATTTTCGTTCTTCTTGTCTTTGTTTTTCTACCCATTTTATACTTCTTATCCTTTCAAAGTGTTTAATAATTGTGATAATGATCATTCAAAATTTACATTATATTAGGTTATACCACAACCTTTTCATTTTTAAACAAAATATTTCGTGCAATATTTCACATATATTAAAACACCCATACGTCACAACTTATTTTGGAACGCCCTGCGGGCGTTCCAAAATAAGTTGCGCGCATGGTCTACGAGCATGCGCGCTTTTTCACCCCAAAATTTACATTTTTTAATACATCAAATGAAGCATACAACACATAATGTATGGTTATATTTTATCATAAAAATGTATTCCCCGCCTAAAACACCCCAACCGCGACGTACCGCCCACCGCCCAAAATACCGAAACAAAGACCCAATTTTCCGCGCGACTGGCTGATTTTTCCTGAAGTGACTCTCTTTACTACTCCGTATTCGAGCTATCTTCACGTGCCAGTTTGCGTCAAACTTACTCGACCGGGGGTGAGACTTTTCAGTACGTGACTCAAGTGACATTTCGAAATATCAACAAGGTTTTCGTTTATGGTCGTTTATTGACGTAAATCCAGTATCGTCTAGAATAGTGTTCGAGATGGTACTGTATTTACGTCAATATAGTGTATAAATTCTGAATGCAAACCCGAATGAAGTTAGAGTTTAAAGCCACACAGTTCTTAACACTTTGTTGTCAAAATATTTGTCGAAACTACTAGTAGAAGTACATATTTACATGGCGGCATTTTCAAATGCAAGAGGCAGTCCGATATACAACAAAGATGAGTGTTCACCATTCGATATTGGGACCGTCTACAAGGAAATCGCTCGCTACGACAACGATCAAAAATATGAGTTCATTCAAAA
>JAOBYE010628519.1:0-12077 GCA_025403585.1 Parazoanthus swiftii
TGGTAAGTTGGTTGTTATCTTAAAGCCCTTGTCCGTCTTTTGTGTATTTTTCTTGCTTTTTGCAAGTTTTTGAGCTTGGTTGTGGTTTTTCCGACATGTACCTCTTGCTGATACTCATAAAAATATTGTTTCTTGAGTCCGCGTTACGCCTGTCCTGTCCGGAGGGTTCATTGGTTATCGCTCTGAGAACGGGATTGTAATCGGGAGTCTTTGCAAGACACATTTAAAATTTGTGCTTGCGCAAAGAGCCACGGCGCTCCGCCGGTTTCAAAGCCTGTATCGGTTAATTTTTTGAGATGCTCCGGAAGTAGTGTGAACACTGAACGGAGTCATATGAGCATTGTTTTTGTCAAGCAAGAGTTTCGTACTGGCACGAAAATCAAGATCCGCTACAGGTACCGATATCCGATACAAGAACTGTTTACATTGTATCCTTTCGTTGAGAGTAGCGCATGTTTTCATTCCGGGGATGCAAAAACATCCAAGTATGTTTCTGTGTATGTCTTGACGTTCTATGTAGGCTAATGCCGGTGTTGTGGACTGTCACCTCTTCCTCTACAAAGGGCCTGCTGTAATTGGGGAAACCTGTAGCAGTATCCCTCTCACTTCGGGGAAACAGCTGAATGTCTCTGAAGGGTCTGTTCATATGTGCATGTATTGCAGACTCGCTGTCCAACCGCTGTTAGGGGTTGAGCCCTCTATCTTCCTGGCTTAACCCAAACAGCAGCTGGGCAACGGGTTCTCTGACTCCTGTAAGCAGACTGGCGCGAGAAACATGCATTCCGAGAGTTCAAATGCCGGGAATCTTTGAATCCTGCCCACTTGCGGAGCCAATGCGCTTGTTGGGCCGAGAACGAGTCAAACCACGAAAATCCATACTGTGAATGAGTGCTTAATGATCAAAATATGGCAACGAGCAAAACTATAAGACTTTGTATCGGGGTAAAAAGTTTAAAGAACTCAAACTTGCGTGAAGTACTGTTTGTATCTCTCTTAGTTTGCTCTGTGGTGGCGATTTCAAGTCACTTAAAATGACAAATTTTAGTACCCTTATTTTCCCCCACCAAAATACTTTCGTCTTTACAGGATTGAAAATGAAAAGCTCTGAAGATAGATAGATAAACTGGTGAGATATTCAAAATATTTGCTTGGCTTCAACATATGCCAAGGTCACTTTATCGTTTTGCTAGGCCAGAAAGATTTAGGTACTAACTAGATCGTCGAAGTGGCTTGAAATCACCACCAAAGGCAAGAAAAGTACAAGCAACACTTCAGGCAACTTAAAGGTCTTTCATCTCATCATTTACGTCAAAGATATGTTTATTTGATTCGGCAGTTTGTAGCCATAATTTGCAATTAACGTAAATGATTCATTTAACGCCCTGGGCGTTTATTTGTTTAAAAGGGGGTTGGGGTACCTTTTATAGATACGAGGTGTCCATTTGAGAGATGCGTTATTTTACAATTGATATTTTACACTTCTTAATAAACGCTTTCCAGCCAAGAAAACTATCTGCAATTGGTGCAGTATAACAAAAAGGCGAGTAACTGGTGCAACAGTCTGCAACTACTGAAGATAAATCAAAATTTCTTCACTTTCAAAGCAATCCTCGCGAAATGTTCTGCAAACAAGTGAACAAAACAAGTCACACAAACTCAATTTAAGTAAACGCCCCCTTAGGGGGGAGCATAAATTAGATACGAGGCGTTTAATAGAAAGGGGCGTCAAATTGAAAGTCCTTCTTTGACCTGGGCGTCTACTAGATAAGAGGCGTTTAATAGAAAGTGGGTGTTAAATAGATCATTTAAGATGTATCACCCGGCACACAAACGTAACAATATAAAAGCTTCTCTTTTCTGTATTTGGACTCTATATATTAAATACCGTTGGATAAAGGATTTCTAGCAATTTCATTGGTTCCTACTAACTAGCTACCAGTTCATATATACCTTAGTTTATCTATTTATGGAAGATAGCGTCAGTCCACCCATACACTTATAGTTTGACCATCTGATGGTGTATGGGTGAGCTGATGCTATCTACCATATATAGCCATATATAGCCATATATAGACACGAAACACAAAATTGGTGCTGTTGAAATTGTTTTTTTTTCTGGACACAAAATCTTGCCAAACAACTAATACATTTTTTTGTATGATAAAGATTTTTCAGAACGAAAGTGTATTCCAAGGTTTAACATTTTTAAAGTTACAGCAGAGCCATGGCACTGCATAGCAACGACATGCTGGAGAGCAAGTTTCCAGTCACACAAACGTATCCAAACACGTGTCCGCTTTTTATGTAACCTGTAATAAATCTTATCACGGTTTCTGGCGCCGTTAATTCGGGCAGGCAAGAAAATGCAGGCGCAGCTGCTAGGCGCGGCAAAACACTCTGCAGCGGTTGAACTGATTGTTTCACAGTGCAAATTTCGTCGATCCTTCCAACCTTTTCCTGTTTTGATGAATTACAGCTCAAACTAACCGGGTAAATCCAAGCGCCAATACATGCAGCTTAGAAAACATGAGAAAACAACGGTGTATTCATCCTGCGAGTAGGCTTACGACACTTTGCGAAACAAAACGAAAGATTTTTTCACAAAATGATGCATCAATAATTGTTCAGTATACCTTATAATTAAATTAGTTAATATGCAAATCTTTCAATTTGAAACTGTTTTAAAATCGTAATTTTAATTGAGCACACGGTCGTGTATAACAGAAGGTTACTTATTTGTTTACTTACTTACTTACCTACTTACTTACTTACTTACTTACTTACTTACTTACTTACTTACTTACTTACTTACTTACTTGTATGCTTATCAAATTGAAACTAATTTTGCCTGTCTATTGCCTCTTTCGTGAAAAGATAAACCAACAACATTCATTAGCTTGGAACCAAATTTTATGGAGAAACTCTTTTTATCGCCCGGTTCCTTATTTTAAAACTTTATCTGCACGATTTAGTTTTTTCACTCAATACAAATTTTGTTTATTGGAACTGAAGGGGATTTGCTTCAGTAAACCAATTTTATATGAAAAACAAACAGATTCAGTCAATGAATCTTTATATTACATTAAGTAGCTTTGCTATCTAAGCAAAACCTGAATTAAGTAGCAAGCACTTCGATTAGCAATTATAGAAAGTTTGTTCTGTTTAACTGGAGCCTTTGGCAAGTTCGCTTCGACTTTTTCTTAGTGAATTGAGTCGCTCAGGGAAAATGGCCTTAGAGTAAGAGAAACTGAACCTGTATTTCGTTGTTTATATTGCTTTAGTTGTTTTAGCTTGTGACCTTTGAAGAAGTTGGCTGACACCCACGACACGAATTTTTATTTTCATTTCATGAAGAACATACGTGGTAGATTGTGGTAGAAGCCTTTTATAATTTAAAATCTTGGAAAATGTTAACACTTTAAAAACTCGAAAAAGGAAGTGATAATAGTTTTTTCTAGCTGTGAAAATGTCAATGCGTATAGAATAATCTTGGTCGGAAATCTTTTTTGTTATTCAGTCTTATAGGCGGATGCAGCAATACAATAAAAATTTGAGTTCTTTCATGGCTTTGTTGTTGTTGTTGTTTTCAATTCGCTAGTCCGGCTTTCTTCGCAGACTTTCGGTTTTATGGTCTTTAAAGTAAAAGCTTATCTAATAACTGGTGATACATTAAAGATGTTTTTACCCAAAGCCAGTTTGTCTGCTACAATATCTTTATCGGATTTTTTTTTTGAATGCAAGTTTTATTAAAGCGATTTGGACTGTCAGCGGTAGCTCGTTATACAGTGGGCTTGATCGATGAATGGCTCAAGTTGATCGCAGATGGTTACAATCTCTTCACTCGCTGTTTAGACGTAAATTATTCATCATTCAAGTATAAAGTATATGGAAATGAGTACTACAATTCTCAGTTGCATGTTTGTAACGAATATATATGTCAAAGGGGGAATTCTGTCATTTACTGACAGGATGTCTTAATCGAAGCTGATATATGTTATAAGTATTCAAAATTTTAATTTTTCTAGCCATCATATTGAAATTTTTGGTGGAAAACCTTGATGTAACAGTAGAAATTAATAGATTGAAAATTCGCTTCCCTTTTGTCTTCTTCGTGTATTATAATTCTTAGTTTGGACTGCCAAAAAGGGAATTGCAGAATAAAAGCAAAAGTTCAGTGCTGAAAGCTTGAAAAGCAGCTTTCAAAGGTAATCAAACAAGTGTTTAGCCAATCAACGGGCAAAGTTTTAAGTAGTTGACATTATACTGAGCGCTGACCGGCTGATTAAGTTGCCTCGTTTACATAACTCCCAAAATATCAGAGTTTTTGTTATTACCGAAGGGAAACAGAGAATTGATGTCAATTGAATTGATGACGAGCAAAGCTAAATTGTTCCGCGTTGTGTGGTGAAGCATCGAAAAACAAAGTTAAATATGTGTCGCGTTTTTGACAAATGACGCTAACTTGGCTTTTGTCCTCATTTATTAACCGAAAGTAAGGGAAAATGGAACTAGAGACTTCGCTGCCGGTTATAATAACGCCAAGAGCGAGTATTCCGAATGAAAGATCAACTCGATTAAGAAAGCCTCATTCTAGGTCGTCGATAGCGACGAACAGGTTCTCATGCGCTTCGTTTCTGACAACAGGAATCCCAAACGCCGACTGGCCGGTTGTGTCCACTCTGCCGCGATGGAGAAGTCTACCTAGTAATTTAGAAGACGAGGTTGTTTATGATGACTGCCCGGAACTTTTGAAAGCTTGGTCGCGATATCGGCTCACAAACATGGCCAGACGGTACAAAACAATGGATTATATTCACATGATGATGAATTCAAACAGTGGCCTCGTCGAGGAATCTGAGATGAGCTGTGGTTTGTCTATGTGTGTGGGGCTTTCGGTTAGTCGAGATATTTTAGACGATGGTGGAGGTATATCTGGGTCAACTACCCCGTTTATGAGAAGTCCTTCCGACGAGCAGCTATCTTGGTCAGTTTCGAAATGCGCAGATTTGACAGAAGTAAACTTGGCGGAAGCCTTGGTAAACAAAGGTTGTTCCGTGGAAAATTTAAACCATAACCAAAAAGAAATTTACAAGATCGAGAAGTGGCTCCAAAAATGTACTTATCATGAAGAAGCGGACTAACAGGATTAAAAGAGTGCGCTAAAAGTATAACTGGCGAATGGTAACACAATGCTTCCTGCTGGACTTATCGTTAACAGTACAATTATCTACATCGGTGTCTTGTTTTACTGTTTTCTTATTTTAACTGCATTTTGTGTCAGATTAAGTAAGGAAACTAAAAAAGTGATAAAAAAAGGGCATTGTTATCCATCAAGCTTAGCGTATCGATTAGAAGCAAGTCGTGAATCGGGATTTTTCACAGGACAGAGCCATAAGTCTGACAGCAAACTAATCCGGGTCAAGCCGATTTAAGAATCAAATCCTATCGGAGCCGGTAATGTTTGTGAGTGTACTTGTAGACGCTCCAGAAAGGATAACTTTGTAGTGACTGTACATGTAAATAGGCCGATATATTTTCTTTAATTTACCGCTGTTTTGTGTGAAACATACTGAGCTCGTTGCAGGAATTGGAAACAAACTGAAATTGGTCGAGAAAGGGGAAATGTAATCTTTTTTTTGGTCTCAAATTTCAGTAAACATAAGGAAATACCTTTTGGGGATTTCTTATTCGATTTCACTCGTAATTATTTTGCGAATAGCCAAATTCGGAGTAACTAAACGAGAGTGTGTTTTGAAACGCAGAAGTCCTTTTCGTAATAATTTTCGGTATTTGATTAACTAGCTTTGTAACAGTTGATTTTAAAAATATTTTGGAAAAATTAATAAACTAGTTTTTGTTCTAATCTTATAATTATGTTTCATTCGTGCAAGACATTTTATTATATCAGAAAAAACTGAGGCGATTTCTCTTTCGCACGTGATTAGATTACTGAGCTGTAGAAGATTTGTATCCCACAATGGCTCATAATCGTATGTGTAAACCAATATGGTTTAATAACTCTATAAAGATCATCAGTTTTGCCATAGAAACATTCATTTCCGTTCAATGAATGTTAAGTTTGTGGGAAGGTGGTTTCACACTATGACCGACGTCGCTGGCAGTAAACAGGAAGAAACTCGTCCGTTCGCAGTGCAAATTGTTGGAACTAATGAAGGAAAAAGGACATCTGGTAAACATAAATAATATACGCCGAAAAAAAGTTTGTGCCGTAACTTATTTCATTTATTTTTTTGTCGTATTAGATAGAAACTGATTTTATATAGTTTAAGTTTGCCAATAACTTTTGAAGCCAAATACGATGTTGACTATGAGTTCCGATCACCGATTTGTGATCATGTTTCTTTCCGCAACCGATTTAGTGACTAGCTTTTGAACTAAATCAGTAACTTAACTGAATTCATTAGCCGCAAAAAATCTTAAAGTGCGTCCAGGTGAACAGATAATTGACAAATAAGAAGACAGAGTGATAAAACTGACGTCACTAAAACGCAACCTTTTGTTTATCTCCACGGTTATTCATTTAAAGCGGCAAGCGACTACTCTCTCTCTCTCCGCTTTCTTTCTCTCTGTAGCAATTGTATGGAACAATTTTTCCACTGAATCGGCAAACAGATTACAAAAGTTACAAAATCGGGCAGCTAGAGTGATAATAAAACAAGGATACGAGGTTAGATCTCATGAAATTAGAAGGCAATTTGGTTCGGACACCCTTGAACAGGGGGGGAAGCATGAAGCCTTCCTGATGTATAAAGTAATGAACGAGTCTGCACCCGATTGTTTGAAAGAAATGTTTCTCTCAACAAACACGCTACAGTATAGTTTAAGGGAAACACTTCTTCTACCCAATGCCAAAAATGTTTTCAAGTTTTGCGGGGCTTTGTCTTAGAATAAGTAATAACCCATAGATTTAAAAAGAAAGACCACCTTAAAAAGGAGCTCCGTCGTATGAGATTTTAAATACAATGTATTAATTTTTCTTTGCTTTACTGTACATGTCAATACTATTTTTATTGCTCGGCATTCCTGAAAAACAATGTAAATTGAGAGAATCCCAGAGGGTAAATAAAAGTTCAGTGTTCATTCTCTCTCTCTCTCTCTCTCTCTCTCTCTCTCTCTCTCTCTCTCTCTCTCTCCCTCTCTGTCTCTGTCTCTGTCTCTGTCTCTGTCTCTGTCTCTATCGCTGTCTGTGTCTGTCTGTCTGTCTGTCTGTCTGTCTGTGTCTCTTTCTCTCTCTATTTTTTTTTCACTTTTGCCCCTTCTATTGCGCTTCTTGTCCCCCATTCGCTTTCAGTAGTCACTGATTATCAATCGCTATCATTAACCCTCAACAAACAACATTTTGCTTTTTGCCGGCAAACTAGAGGAGTGCTGTTGGACCTGTGCACATGAATGTGCAAACGTGCGTGTGTATAACCGCACGCTGGAACGAGTTCTTTTGATGAGTGAACGATGCGCATGCGTTTTAGTGATTAATCAGAAAAGCGGAGTAATAAGAATCTGTTGTGGCTCAAAGAGACAGTACATCAGTGGTGGGGACTTGCTAACAACCTTTCATTCCAGCCAGAAAGTGAAAGTAGAGTTTGAACACGAGAATGACATGTGTATGTGTATTTGTATATGTGTGTATGCTGTATGACGTATGAGGATGTGTAAATGATGTATAGCGCGCACTGGCGTTAAGAGGTCCCCATTTCGATTCCTGGTGGACGAGTCTCGAAATTTTTCCAGTAGTCTTTCTTTTTCTCCCTAAACTAAATAACTTTTCCCCTTTTTCTGTCTTTTACGTCAAAATGGAACAATATGAACAAGCATGCACTGGCGTTAAGATTGGATTTCCGTGCCATACTCTTCGTTTGAGCTGATTCTTATCAATTCCTTTCCAAATGTTGTACAAATTGTAGCGAGAAGGCCTGAGATCAGCAGAGAAGACACTACTGACATGATTATGGAACTGATGTATAGTGTTGTTATATGATTTCATTTAGCTTCAACCTAATTGACTACTTGTTACTCTCTTTTGCTCATTAACGTTCCCGTAGCTGCTAATGCTATTTATTAACTCTGAGACTATAAAAGTAAAATATCAGTTGTAACATTCGAAGTACTTATCAGATACAATAAGGCAATTTCACGCTGTTCCTACATGTATCCCTCCCTGAGCCAAGGGATCAGTAGCTTTGACGACTTTCAGGAGACTTAACTCAAAAAAAATTTTTATCTCCATCCTGGCGCCAATGCTGTGAGATATGTACGTAATATGTTATCTTTAGTCATCTTAGTGCTTCTTAAGCATGTGTTAAAGGAAGTAAAGATTAAATTTTAAAAATGAAAAAACTGTGCAAGACTGGAGGTAAATCAAGACGCTTTTAGCCGAAGGGCAGTATAGATTTTATCTTTAAACAGGTTTCTTTACAGCATCAACGATTTATCATTGAACCGAATCTTTTAAAACTTTATTTTTTCGTGTTTTAAATGTATGGCACACCAAGTGTCGCAAAAGTCTTAAGATAAAAATATAAAGGTTATGAACCTGCGGAAGGATCACTTATAATACCTTAAGGGGTTAAATCCGGACCTTTTTTGGTCCGTGGGGGGAGGTGTGTACGCACCCCCTGCCTACGGGCCTGTAAAATTGTTACGATATAACACTTGCCCAGAACAAAAGTATCATACATCTGTCGCTGTGTCCATTTATCTTGCCAGTGCAAGTCGATGAATTTATTCAGTGCTGAACGTATCTTTCTAAAGGCAATGCTTGCTATGACATATGTATACTGTCATATATTTTGATATATATGTATATCAAAATCAAAACAAAATTCGGTCATAAACGTTAAAATTTAACAGGGCATACAGCAGATTTCCACTAAAACACATATTTCATATTCTGAAAACTATTGAGATTGGAAACTGAATATGTTGTCACTATCTTTTTAAGACTATGAAACTGAAAAATGGAATTTCAACACTGAGCTCTATAGTAGCATGGTACCGACAATTACACAATTGTCACGGCACAACCATGTACGGGGGTGGAAATTCCACGGCGGAAGCCGAGTGAAAACCATGGCGGAAGATACTAAAAATACATGATGCAATATTATCCAGATAGTTGTTTGACCGAGTTATTTCTGCTAAGGGAGCGTCGACAAATCAAAAAAATTTAAATAACGTCCGGGGAGGGGGTTTAGATGTAAACGTCTGGCCATTTTTTTAGCATTAAACAAACTTACAGTAGCTTGACAAAGTATGGAATGGACGTTAGGGGGGAGAGGGGGTTTAGCCGTGGACGTTATGGCAATTTTTTTAGCATTAAACAAACTTACAGTAGCTTGACAAAGTATGGAATGGACGTTATCGGGGGAGGGGGGAGGGGTGTCAGGATAACGTCCATTCAGACGTTATTTTAATTTTTTTTATTTGTCGACGCCCCTAAAACCACCGAACCATCGATGTAACTGGGTTATGTATTGGGAAACCGTTTGGTTTTGATTTGTCCTATCCTTCAGTGCGCCAAACGCAACTGGGGCCAGGGCAATTATATTCTCTCCCAAGGAGTCTGTTCCCTGTTCTGCATTCCGGCAACCTCCTGTGGATCCAGTTCATATACAAGCACTTCAACAACATTGCAAGGCACAACCATACCTCGCAGTTGAAACGAATGCCAAGCAGAACAATAGCCAATGCTGGATTTCTGCATGGTCCGTCTAAAAGCTCTTCTTTGGCTTGCCTGACGCCGTTGATGTCGTAATCGACGTTTTCATTGGACAAACTCATGGCCTTGAGCCACCTCTTTAGAAAACTCAAAGTCCTGTCAATTCCAAAATCTTAAGAAAGAATTTCTACCTTTTCTTCGTACGTGTGTCCTTTGTGTAACAAGTGCGCTTGTCCGCAATGCTTTTTCAATAGTATCTAGTTTAAATAAGAAAATCTGGCTTTTCACTTCCGCTGTAAAATTTTCACTTCCGCCGCAGGTTTTGATCGTTTGCGCCGTGATTTTGTCGAACTGACGGGTTTTTGCAGTAACTTTGTTAGTTGGAGTTGTGCCGTAAGTTTGGCGTTGTCCACAGGTCACCGTAATGACCTTGCCGACACAGAAAACCAAAATGTTAGCCTGTACAAAAGTAAATTTTCTATAGAGAAAAAGACGAGCTGTAGTACTGAGCACAATAAAACTGTTGAACTAGTCCTAGATCAAGTTCATCTTGGTACAGGCTGGGTACAGGGCGCAGGAGTGGTAACTTCTGTGAAAAAATGACGTCACTTGATACACCGAGAGAAGAATGGGGCGAGCCTGGCTGGGTCAATATTTTGCCTGCACGCGCCTTATTTTGCATCTGAAATATTTGTGAGACCTTATGGTTTCCGAGACTGCGAAGGCCACCATGTTTCTTGCTGTCGCTGCTGGCGGATCGGTAGTCCTTGGTTATGGAGCTTATAAGTTTTTCCAGAGCAGGAAGAAGGAGCAGAAAGCGAAAGATGCAATGAAGGCGATGGTGAGTTAGATTCATCAAGTGAACACTCGGTCGCAAGTTCCATTCAAATGTTTCTCCAATGAAATCTTAAATTTACAGTAATATGTCGCATTAACTTGATTGTAAACTGATACGGGAATGGCTTTAGAGGTGAAAACTGTTATCTGCTGCATTTTTACCCGAAGCTCATTCCATTAACTTTTGCAGCGAAGAATCTCTTGATAGCTAGGACTTGTGCAAAACAGTTGTCATTCATTTGAAATAGTTCAATGCATAAATGATTCATGAGTTCACTATTCAAACAGTTGCCATGATGTAACTGTAAGTTTTCTCTGTGTTGCACGAACTTGGATTCGTATTAAATGGAGCTCTATATACAGCCTAAATGTACTAGAATTTATATACAGCCTCTATTTTGGAGGCTGTCTTAACCTGAAGGCAACTAATAAATGCCCAAAATGATACATGCACTACAGTCAGTGGCGATTACTGATTAGCTAAATTTATATAATTATTATATATAAATATGGCTTTAAAGATTATAAGATTATTATTTATTGTTTGTGAAATATCAGATTTTACTGAGTTGGTGAGGGAAATGTTTTTATATTTGACAGATAAGCTACATTGTAATGAAATGATGAAATTCTGTGTGATGCATATGGGTGTGTGTTTAATTTTGAATAATATTGTATTAATAATGCATTTAATGAGATCTATCATCTGCTTCCACTTTGTAAACAATACGGAAATGGCTGATGAAAAACAAATTCTGGAAAACCTGACAATTATAAATGGAAAAGTAACATGTAGTTTGTTCATTTGGTTTGTTGTAACTGATTCCAATCAGCTGTTTAAAAGTCTGCATGGTTGTCTGACTAGAAAATATGAATTCAATATAAGGCCCTGCAAAAAAGTATTAGTTTATCATCCTTTTCATCTGAAAAACATGATGCGGGCATTGTTAGCAGATTTACATGTATTACTTATTTTTAGACAAACTTTATAGGGAACCTTTTTCCTCTGTACAGTAGAATGATACAGTTTATTAACTATGTTTAGTCAATAAAACACTGAAATTATTGAGTAAACTAAACTAACTAAACCTATAGTATATAAAGGTACTGAAACAGAAAAAGTGGAATGAATGAACAAAAAAATTCTAAAAATACTTGACTACATGTATGAATGTGCCATTGCTTTGAGAATGATAAGTACATGTACCAAGTAAAAATCAATGTGGCCAGGGACTTTAAATTTGGATGCCAGTGGTGATGATAAATGTCTAACAATTTTCTTATTGGGCATCATTACATTGTTTACTTGTCACTACATGTATGCAACTGAGAGATGGATGTTATTTTTATACTTTTACTGTATTGTTGTAGATGAAAGGCCTTGATAAGTCATCTGTTCACATCAGGGATTTGGTTGGACTAAGGGCAAAGCTGAGAAAATTATATGATGATGGGCCACAAAACCTCCAGGTACAGCTATTGTAGGGAAACTTTCCGTACTCGTCCCTACTTCATTATGCATGCAAAGCTACTGATTTTCAAACCAAAATATCGGAGGTAAACC